>JAJOOS010024757.1:0-26901 GCA_029582725.1 Solanum chiquidenum
TTTGGTGGATCGCTGATTGGGTTTTGCATCTTCTATGCCTCTCTTTTCAATCTTCTAACCACTTCTCAACCTATAGTCACAATGCACGTTATTCGAAAGCAGTAAAAACAAAAATAAAGACTTGGGTTGCCTCCCAAGAAGCACCTTATTTAACATCATGGCATGACATATTGCTCAAACTCAACAAATCATTTTGGTTGTTCTGGATGGTGTCACTAGGCAAAGTTCTCTTTTTCCTTGGATTTAGATGAGTGGAAGTTTGACCCAGATGGGTGGGTTTCCAATTACTTCATGGAAACTGAGTGCAAAGTCACCATCTGGGATAAAGCGGAGAAGTCATATTTCAAATCCTTTAACACCTTATCGAACCCTTCAACCTTGTTGTAGATCCTTACAAGCATGTCTTTCGTCTTGCTTACTTCTAGTCCAACTGGTTCTTTGGGCATGAACGATCATGGGGAGGTATGTATCTATCTTTGTTCATCTCCTATCTCTTTAATTTCCACCCTGCTAGTCTTTCCAATCACCATCTTGTTCCTTGTTCCAACCTTGGTTCCCACCTTATTGTTGATAATTGGTGTGAGAACCCCCCCCCCCCCACTTGATTTCTCATGTATTAAACTTCCTTATTGTATAATGCCTCAAATTTGGCATCATCCGGGCACTACCCACTATAGGTTCCAACCGCATTTACCGTCTTGGTTCCACCAAATATGACATGTTTAGAAAACAAATCGATTTGGGTCATCATTTTGGACATGCTTTCATCTCTTTCATGTCCTTCTCGACTTGTTTTACTCAAGCCTAATTGTAGAAGAGGCACTTGGTCCTCTCTAGTATGCCATGCTCGGTTGACCTTAGTCATATCATCTAGCAACAATGCAGCCACATCATACAGTTGTCTCATTAATCCATCTTGGACTAATTGATCATCCACTACTTTATTAATCGAATCAAGGTTGCAATAGAAGTATTGTAGCATCAAATTGTCTGAAACGCCATGCGTTGGATATTGTAAGAGCAACTTCTTGAACCTCACACGTGTTTTATGCAAATCCTAACCTCCAATACACTTGCAAATTTTGATGTGGAGACGAAGGTTTACCAACTTCGAGGGTGGAAAGAATCTCACCAAGAAGGCATCAGTTAGCTCTTTCAACGAACTGATTGTATCATTTGGCAATTCTGCCAACCATCTTGTAGCCTCTCCCATTAATAAGCACGAGAATAACCTCAATCTTATGGATTATTGGGGATATTCTTGAACACAAAGGGTCCACATACCTCCTTGAAATCCCTAAGATGTTCATGGGGATCCTCATGAGCTAGACCCCCGAAAATTCCTTTCATCTGGAGCAATTGTATCATAGTTCCGGAGATGTGAAACACAGTCCTCCCGGTTGTAGGAGTTATCCGAATTGCTTCCGTGTTTTAAATGACATTAATGGGTATGTCATTTAGATCACCTATGTTGTTATTTTTACCATAGTGGTTGTCATTATCACTCCCATGGTCACTCATTTTGTCAACCTGCAAATCATCCAACATATCTACTACAAACAAACCAAATTAAAAATATAATTTCTCAATTAGAATTCTCAACCACCACTCCCTAGAAGCGGCGCCATTTTTGATAACGCTCAAATCACCCTCCAAAACAAATAAAAAAAAGTGAGTGATCATAGTCAGTAAAAATCCACAAAGAGTCCGGGTTGAATGCCACATGGAATGGTATATCGTAGAGAATTCCTTATCATGAAATTTGGATTTAATTAAGCTCATTTCCAATAGTAAGAACAATTGGGTTGATGGTACCATCAACTTAATATAACGATTTGATTATCAATTGTTGTAATTAAACTAAAATATCAAAGAAATCAAGACTTAACAAGTAATCTAGGGGTACGGGGATTGGAAATCAATGTCACATAGGGGTAATTGTGATGCTCTATAGTGATGAACATTCATGAATAGGCCAAGTCGTCTTCATTGACACTAATCATCTTTCGATCTCAAAACATAAATGCCTAGAATCTCCTTTCGATCTCATCTAAATGTCAATCCTAAAAAACCCAAGACCATACTTTATTCTCTCTTTCAAGAATAGGGAAAATAGATTTTACCCATAATCTCTCTTTTGAGTAAGCTACAGACATCAAACCTAAATTTCTAGTATTGAACTAATTACCCACTCCAATTAATCTCTTCCGAGCATCAACCTGAGATCAGAATGAGGAAATAAGTTTGCAACCTTAACTCTTAAGTTAACCACATGGTAATTAGACCAAATTCATGCATGAATAGCAACAAAGCAGAGCATAGCACAATACCCACTACAATAAATCAATACCCAACCCCATTTGAGAACCCCTAGATCTTGGGGTTTTAGCCACCCATCACAATAAGTAAAGAATTTATATCTTCCATGAAATCAGCCATGGGTAACTTAAAATCAAGAAATTAAGAGTAAACCTACTTTGTATTCAACTTCAATTTATCAAATTCAAACTCCAAATTGTAAAATCCCTAAAGATAGAAAATTGTTGGATTAAAAAGCACCGAAGTAATGTCTAAATCCAATGATTGAAAACAAAACAAAGATAAAGGATCCCTGAACAGTGAAACACCTTTTTAATTGTCTTAATAACTGGATCAGACTAAAGAATCCATTTTAAATGAGACAAAAAAATGAGGAAAGACCGCTCAATAAATGAAATTGCCAAAAGATTTTCCTTTGAACTGTTTGAAAGTTATCCAACTTGAGTTATGAGAGTATGAATGGTTTCTTTTTCATTTTAAGGAACAACTTTTAGGTAAAGTGTTCTTCAAAACTCTCAAAACTAAACTTCTCTCAAACTAACCAAACTCTCTACTCAAACTCTCTAAAAATTATATTATTTTGGCTATTTATACTTTCTTCAAATTTGGCCAAAAATCCACTATGCGATTGACTCGGCGACATTAGTCGGGACACACCAAACCTGCTCTGTGAATCGCCATTCTCTCCTCAAGTTGTCTTGTGATGCTCTTGGCATTAAGTGTTTGAACCTCAGTTGGCAAACTCGATTGAGTCAGCCTTTCAAATTCGGTGAATAACTGAATACCGCCTTTGTTCGCCTTTCAAGTATAAAATATTTGCACTGCATACTGTCATTTTGGGCGATGTGCATCAGGATCTCCATTCTCATTCAATGCATCGCGGTCTCTACTGAAGTCCACCGACCTTTTATGATTGGAACAAGTGTCATGAACTGTCAAATTCAGTGAGGTCATGCTTAGTTCGTGATCCTCCCTTCATGGTAGGCGATCAACAATGTTTACTTTGTACTTCATTTTGTATTTTTGGCCATTCTTTCACACATCAGTCATTGGCTTGTCCAACTGCCTTCATAGCTGCAAATCATCAATATTATATTAGAATAGGACAAAGTTGTCCATTCAGGACACTAATTACTGAGCTAAATGGACCTTAAATGAGTACAAATCTACCACTCATCACACCTCAAAGGTAGCTCGGTGATAAGTTAAATTCCAACAGAATAGTCATTTCCATAAGCATATCATCATACATGGAAAAGCACAATTATGATACCAATCAAACCTTAAAACGTCATGGAGTAGCTCATTAAATCTTGACTCAAGCATATGTGAGAAAACATTTCATCAAAACATGTTTTCCTTGATATGTGAGAGAACCTTTCACAATTTCATTGATGCTCATCTCAAAGAAAACTATATCATAAAACCTTTCTTTTCATAAATCATGCATAAGTTAAAAAAAAATCATTAATAGATTCGTAGCTTCTCTTCAAATTCATATAAATTAGGGTTCATAGTCAAAATAATCAAAATGCATGGTTTCATATGGAATTAATTGTAAAGAATGTAATTAAGTCAAAGAAACCATAATATGATCAAAATCAAACAACTGAATCCATAAAAATAGAACCCATGAAGAACGGAATGAAAACCTAATCAAGTTAAGGAAATTGAATTGGAGAATTTGAGAAATTCTTGGGACTCAATGGGTGAATGAAACCTACTGATGAACTCCTTACATACCTTGATCTTGAAGCCCAAAAAAAATTAATGAAGAAAAGAGACTTGAACTTGAAGAACCCTAGAATCCCTTAAGAGCCTTGCAGAGAAAATCTTCGAAGGAAATTTGGGGATTTTGGGGAAATAAAAAAAGAATTGGTAGATTTTAGGAGTAAGATCAGTTATAGGGTCTTATTTATAGGCAAAACGACGTATTATAGGTATTAGGTACATAGGAAAAAATCTAAATACCATCTAAAATATAATTGTCGACAGACCCTATGATTGTGACCCACGGACCGTACTGGTCAACCGTAGGTTGAGTGGCTGGGGCCTAGATCTTTGGCAAATCCAACGACTCGGTTTGATGGGACTTCAAACTTTCTACGGTCAAAAACCCTATCCATAAACCTCAACTTTCAACTCAAAATTTCACAAAGTTTAGGACCCTTCTATGGGACCTTCCTATGGTCTGTAGTCCATTCGACGGACCATCTTGGTCAATCATAGAATGAATTAATGGAACTGATTTCCAAATTTATTTTTCCCACTTCCTACAAGATTGGTCTCCGACCGGTAGAATATTTTACGAACCATAGACTAGTCTCGTGGAATTGAACCAGTAGCCAATCTTTTGGACTTTTTCCTCTTTCTTCAAATTCCAAGGTGTTACAATATCTTCCCCCTTGGGAAAATCCATCCCCGAATGGGAGTCAAGCTAGCATGAATAGAGTAGGAGAGAAACTACCAACCCAACATGAATGCTAATTTCATTAAAAATGCACATAAACATGGAGAATCACTCCAAGCTAAATCATATCATCAAAAATCAAGTTTTCATGAACATACATGCATATGGAAGTATGAGAATGACTAAAACAAATGAATCCAAAAGAATGAACCATGCGGAAATAATACCTCAAGCTAGAGTACGAGCGGAGGTAAAGAGATGAGGATATCGAGATATCATATCGAATTCATCCTCCCAAGTAGCACCCTAAACTAATTGATTACTCCAAAGAACCTTCACAGAACCAACTTCATTATTTCTCAACTTCCAGACTTGTCAGTCTAAAATCTCGACCGAAACCTCTCCATAGGAAAGGTTCTCTTTAATTCCCAAACATTCGAAAGGAACAATAGATATCGGATCTCCAACACATTTATTCAACAGGGAGAGATGGAATACTAGATGGACCAATGCTAAATCATTAAGAAATTCAATTTCATAAACAACTTTACCAATACGCCTCATAATCAGATATGGGCCCACATAATAGGGACTAAGCTTCCCTTTATTTCCAAATCTCATTACACCCTTCATGAGTGAAATTTTCAAGTAGACCTAATCATCAACATTAAACTCTTGTTCTCTTCTTCTAACATCGGAATAAGTCTTCAGTGAACTTTGAGCCATTTTCAAACTCTCACGAATAAGCCGAACCTTTTCCATATCCTCATGCACCAACTTGGGACCTATCAAATCAACTTCACCAACTTCAAACCAACCTATAGGAGACCTACACCTACTACCATAAAGAGCCGCAAATGGTGCCATCCCTATGTTAGAATGATAACTATTATTGTAAGCAAACTTAATCAAAGGCAAGTGATCATCTCAATTACCTTTGAAGTGAATCATACAAGCTCTCAACATATCCTCCAAAGTTTGAATGGTACCCTTGGCTTGTCCATCGGTCTGAGGATGAAAACTGTGTGATGTTTAATATTAGTACCAAGACCTATCTAAAATGATTTCCAAAACAGTGACAAAAATTGAGTACCTTGATCGGAGATAATGGACAAAGGCACACCATGCAACCTTAATTTAATATTTCAAGCACACCTCATCCAATTCTAGGCGTCAATGATCATTAGTCATTATAAAACCTAACAAAGAGTTGGGGTCGCACCCACAAGGAGCGGTACTTGTTCAAATTCACGTATAAAGTACAAATGTGGTCTAATTAATTATAGGAATAGAAATTATCGAGAAATACATATAAACAAGTGTAAAGGGGGTGACACGAATGTTAGATGGGGGTTTGGTTTTCAATTTTCAGCTACAACGCAATCAAGCAATAATGCAATGACAATATAGAGAAAAATTCTCATGATTTGATCGATTATAGGCAAATTTCACTATATGGGTAATTGGAACTACTAATAAATAGTTGCATATTAGTTGGTAGGCTGGACTATGATTGAAATAGTTTTCTCTCGAACAACTATCACATTTCAAGTGATTTCTCTCTAACATCAACAAGCCTAACACATAAGAATAGGCCACAACCTTAATAAATCTTCTCTCTCGAGCAAGAAGGGTAAGATTAGATTTAGGATTCACACTCTTGAGCTTAACCCGTATCAACCCAATACCCACAAACCATTAATCAAGAGCTTTGGTCCCTAAACCTCTCTCTCAAGCAAGCTAAGAACTCAAAGTTTGAATTGCATTTGCAACTAGAATTCATAGATTAAAGCACAGATAATGATTAAACTCACTTCAATATAGCATCTAAATTAGTAATTAACAATACCCATAAGCTAATTAAGCCCATAATCAGATGATCACACCCCAAGAATTGGGGTTTTAGCTAAACAGCATAAAAATATAAAAACAATTACCAACTCGATTAGCCATCAGCTGGGCAATAGTCTCCAAAGCTTTTACAATGTTTTTCAAAGGTTAAATTCAAAAACCCACTTGTAACTCTTCAAGTTTAAACCTAAAAAAAGCTTACAAGTCTACAATGGAACTCTAAAACGCAAAAAAGAACTCTTTTTAATGATAGCAAGATACTAAATTTACAGTTCAAAATTCAATTTATAGTTTCCCAAAATTTGGCCTGAAAAGCCATTAGGCAAGATAAGTCGGGCTCGCCGAGTGGTTCAGTGATCCGCCCTTTGCTCTCTACCATCGCCATTTTGCATTGTTTTTCAGTATCCCCAGGTCCTGTAACTTTGGGCGATCTATTTTGTCATCACAGAATAGATTGGCCATTCGTCGACTGCCCATTTCTGTAGCCAAATTGGTTTCTTCTCTCAGGGCTAGCACACTGGAACTTTAGGCGGTCTGAAGAGCCACTCGGTGGTTCGCCAGGTGGTCTTGGCGATCACTAATATTAGGCATATTTGTGCACCTAATAACCAATTTATCCATATATATAGCTAAGTTTGAGAGAAAATTCCTAATCAGAATTGCAATTTTAGAGTCCATTGATTGTGTTTCCTCTAGCAAATATGATTAGATGTTGCAGGGTGAAAAGCAAGGAAAAGGAGCAAAAAAGGACACCATGCATGAGGTAGGAGAATAGAAGTCAAAGTTGCTAAGGAAAATGGCCAAGAAGCTAGAAAAATACATTGTGAGGGAGTAACTCTGTGTTGCGGAGCTGAAGCCAGAGTGTGGAAAGCTAATTCCCCAAAACACTGTAGTGCACGGTGGGAGCGCATCGCGGAATGGATCAATTTGTTCACAATATATAGAGAGGGAACAGGTCTGCGTCGTGGATCTGGATGCTAAATTTTCACCACGTGTTTTTATTTTAGACTATAAATAACCTAGATGTGTTATTTTATCATTATTTAGTTTTCGAAAAATGGGACAACACGATTTGGGCGATTTTGCTGACTATCTCTAGGGATTTTCTTCTACTCTTTCATTTGGTAAACACTTTTATGATCCTTCAACATTATTTGATGATTATTCATACTATGAGTAGCTAAATTCCCGTATTCTAGGGTTGTAGCTACGATTAATGACATAATAGTATTTACTTCTAGCATGAGATGGTTTTTCTTATGATTTATGCTTGCATTCTTGTTTAACTATTTTAATGACTGATCAACATTAAAATAAATCATTTGTCCTCTCTTCAACTCGGAAGATGAATAGAGGGATAGACCAAGGAATGTGAGGAACGTGTTCATTCTAGGGTAAAACTTAGAATGTTTTGTATATAGGATAGAAGTATACCTATACACCTCGTTTGGTTAATGTACATGATGATATCTTAATGCTCCGTGATTGGTTCATGCCTATCCCCACTCAACAATGTAGTTAGGTTGTCAATGGTGGTAGGCAATTAGAGGTTAGGAGACCATGATCGTAAATTCAACCTTGTGAATCAATAATGAGGTTAATTTGTCGAAAGCTGGAATAAGTTATTATTATGTTCAAAATCAGTGCATGCTACAACCCTGGAATATTTCCCAAATTGTGAAATCCCTTTTTTGTAACTGATTTAAGTATTAGTAATTAATATTTGAAACTGTTTAACTTAGTTAATACAAACAAATTCCTGAAATTGACTGTCACATAAGTAAATTTATTTAAGTTACAATAAAGTTAGTGTTTATTTATTTAAAGTCCTTTGGGTTCGATAATCTAGTTCGAAAGAATCACTGTACTACCTGAGTAACCACGTACACATGCGTGTGCTTCTGGACGCAACAAGTTTTTGGCGTCGCTACTGGGGACTTTAAAAAATGATAGATATTTAATTTTTGAATATCTAAATTATTTGTACAAGTGTTCACAACTTGATCTTGGCCATTTATTATACAGGTTGTGTCAAGATTTCACACTAGAAGACGACCAGGACTTGGTAGAACCTCTAGCTGAACCACAGAGATTTGTTCATTACCGGAGAAGGCAAAGAAGACTCACATACCATGTTCCTCTTGTCGCTAGTGAACCAGTAACCACAGACAAAAGGGAGGATCAAGACACACCTGTAGTGATGGCAGAAATGAAAGTTAGAGTCGTGGCAATCCCATGCACCACCAATGTTACTTCGTGTATTTAGAAACCTATAGGTGGTGGGAGGTTTGAATTGAAGCAGAGCATGGTGCAACTATTGCACACAAATGGACAGTTCACTGGTCTATCTCAAGAGGACTCACAAGTGCACATTCAAAATTTCCTCGAGATTAGTGACACGTACACTCCAACTAGAGTGAACTCTGATTATATGAGGCTCACCCTATTCCCCTTTTCTCTACTAGAGGAAGCAAAAATATGGTTGAACTCTAAGCCCGAAAACTCCATAAAATATTGGGATAATCTTTCCCGAAAGTTCTTGATAAGGTTTTATTCCATCCGGGAAAACAGCCAAGCTGGGAAGCGATATATTAAGCTTTCGAAAAAAAAGAGGAGACAACTTGTACCAAGCTTGGGACAGGTTTAAGTCCATGTTACTGAGTTGTTCACGTCATCATCAAGATAACGAAGTGTTGATCAACACCTTCATTAAAGGGTTGGAACCAAACACAAAAACTTACTTGATTCTGCTGCAGGTTGACAAGCTTTGGAGAAGACATATGTTGAGTTGTTTACATTGCTTAATAGAATTTCACAAGGTAATCCTGAGTGGAATGGAGGAGAAGCTAAACCAGTCGTACAAAAGACTGTTGGAGTGTTGGAAGTGTATGTAGTGACAGCCTTAACTGCACAAATTGCAGCAATGCAAAATATGATGACTACACACTTCATTAACATTTCACTAGCAGAGCAGCAAGCTTAAGTTACTATGGTGCAGCATCCACCAAAATGGTGTGAAGTATGTGGAGGTGGATATCATAATGCTGAGGTATGTAAAGTAAATCCAAAATCTATTAATTTTGTAGGTAATGCCCAGCGAGAAGGAATGCACCACAATTACGGCAACACCTACAATCCGAGCTAGCGAAACCACCCAAACTTTTCATGGGGTGGTAATCAGCATCAAGGTAGTTAGAATCAACACCAAGGACAAAACCAGTACAGGCCGCAAGGTGGTGGACAGCATTACAATCAGCAGGGCCATGGGAATCAGCAGGCTGCGAAGCAGGGTGACATGAGTGTAGAGGACATGCTAAAACAATTCATGGATGACCAAGCTAAGTTAGCAGCAGATGTCTGAAATAACCAACTAGCAACCCAAAATTTAGATAAGCAGTTCGGACAGTTTGCTAGCACCCAGAATTCTCTACCATAAGGGGGTTTGCCAGGAAATACTGATCCAACCTCAAAATAGGTAAATGTTGTGAGTACCAGTAGTTATCGCCCATTGGAGGAGTTAACTCCAAAAACAAAATCTACTGAATAAAAAGGAAAGCAGGTGGATGAAGCTGGACCAAGTGAGGCAAAGGTTGATGAGGAACTAAAAGTAAAACCACCTCTTCCATTCCCACAGAAAATCAAAAAACAAAAGGAGGAGGAATGTTTTGGTAAGTTTATTGAACTCCTTACACAGGTACATGTTAACTTGCCTTTGATTGATGTGTTGAAGCTCATTCCTAATTATTCCAAATATGTGAAAGATGTTGTGGCTAACAAAAGTAGATTAGTAGAGTATGCAATAGTGGTACTCACTGAGGAGTGTAGTTCTAGGATCCAGAATAAGCTCTCAACTAAGTTGAAAGATCCAGGGAGTTTTACTATGAAAATAAAAATTGGTAAGTGCATTGAAGCAAGAGTGCTATGGGATTTGAGAGCAAGTATCAACTTGATGCCAATGTCCATGTTTCTTAAGTTGGGGTTGGGAAGACCCAAGCCTACAACCATAATGTTGCAATTAGCTGACCGCTCAGTAGCAAGGCCAGATGGTGTTATTAAGGATGTCTTAGTTCAAGTGGGAACTCTAATTTTCCCCATAGACTTTGTCATCTTGGATTTTGAGCCTAACCCAGAGGTCCCATTTATTTTGGGACGCCTATTCCTAGCAAGCGGTGGTGCATTAATTGATGTAGCGGCTGGTAGGCTGGCAATGAGGGATCACGACAAGGTAGAAGTCTTTGATGTATACAAGGCAATGCAGTTGCCTATGATATATGAGGAGTTGTCAGCAATTACAATCATTAATGAGGAAATAATAGATAAATATGTGGAAGCCCAAGACCCTTTAGAGAAAATGTTAAATGGACAGGATATTGAGTGGGACGCTGAAGCCCATGAGCTGGCTAGTATTCTAGATGTTCCAAATGTGAGTATGCTTCACAGGTTTATGGAGCCATTAAATAGAGTCTTGGGACCACCTCCCAAGCCATCAATTGAGGAAGCACCAAAGTTGGAGTTGAAAGCTCTCCCCTCTCATCTTAGGTATGCATTTTTAGGTGCTAATGAAAAGTTACATGTAATCCTTTCTTCTGCTTTGTCTGAAGTGCAAGTTGAGGCCTCTCTAAAAGTATTGAGGAAGAGGAAAAAGGTGATAGGCTGGCAGATGGCTGACATATATGGCATCAGCCCAGCTTTATGAATGCACATGATATTTATGGAGGAGGGCTACAAGTTAAGTGTACAACCTCAGCGCAGATTAAACCCAGTGATGAAAGATGTGGTGCGCAATGAGGTGATTAAATGGTTGGATGCAGGTATTGTATACCCGATTTCAGACAGCAAGTGGGTCAACCCGATTCAGTGTGTTCCTAAAAAATGAGCCATGACAGTGATCAGTAATGAAAATAATGAGTTGATTCCAACCAGGATAGTGATAGGGTGGCGTATATGTATGGATTACAGGAAATTGAATGAGGCCACCAGGAAGGATCACTACCTTGTTCTATATATTGATCAAATGTTGGACAGCTTAGCGATGCAAGAATATTATTGTTTCCTGGATGGATATTCAAGATATAATCAAATTGTGATTGCGCTAGAAGACCAGGAGAAAACCAAATCCACTTGTTTGTATGGGACATATGCCTTCAAGCGAATGCCTTTTGGGCTATGCAACGCTCCAGCCACATTCCAAAGATGCATGATAGCCATTTTTCATGATATGGTCGAAGATTTTGTAGAGATATTCATGGATGACTTCTCAGTATTTGGGGAGTCTTTAAACAAGTGTCTGGAAAATTTGGACAAGGTGTTGGCTAGATGTGAGGAAACTAATCTCATCGTAAACTGGGAAAAATGTCATTTTCTAGTGAAGGAAGGAATTGTATTGGCCATAAGGTGTCAAAGTTGGGGCTGGAAGTTGATCGTGCAAAAGTGGAAGTCATAGAAAAGCTACCTCCCCAGTCTCTATTAAAGGGGTGAGAAGTTTTTAGGGCCATGCTGGCCTCTACATGAGATTCATTAAAGATTTTTCTAAGGCTGCAAGACCTATGTGCAGTCTCCTAGAGAAGGAGATGAAATTTGTCTTTGATGAGCAATATATTAAAGCTTTTAAGGCTTTGAAGAGGAATTTGATAGAAGCTCAAATCTTGACTTCCCCAAATTGGGAGCTTCCTTTTGAGCAGATGTGTGACGCAAGTGATATGGTTGTAGGGGCAGTGTTAGGGAAAAGGAAAGAGAAGGTGTTTCACTCTATCTATTAGGCAAGCAAAACACTCGATGTAGCTCAAGCCAACTACATAGTGACCGAGAAAGAAATGCTAGCCTTGGTCTATGCTTTTGACAAGTATAGATCTTACCTGGTAGAGACTAAATTTGTTGTTTCTACTGACCATGCAGCTATCAGGTACCAATTCAATAAGAAGGATGCAAAGTTGTGGCTGATTAGTGGATTTTGTTGCTGCAAAAGTTTGACATAGAGATCAAGGACCGACAAGGTTCTGAAAATTAGATTGCGGATCAATTGTCCAGATTGGAGAGTTCGTCACATATGGGTGAGCAAGGTCAGATTCGGGAGGAGTTTCCTGATGAACAATTATTGGCTCTAGAGTGGACGGAATTACCATGGTATGCGGATATTGTAAATTATTTGGTGAGTGGATTGTTCCCACCACATGCAACCACACATCAAAAGAAGAGGTTGATTTATGATGCTCGGTTCTACATATGGGATGAGACTTATCTATTCAAGTAGGACCCTGGCAAAATGATAAAGAGGTGTATACCTGAGTATGAGATGACACAAGTGATGGATAGTTGCCACTAGTTTGCATACGGGGGTCATCATGGAAGTGAGCGTACTGCACATAAGGTGCTCCAATTAGGTTTTTTCTAGCCTACTTTGTTCAAAGATGTTGAAGGTTATGTGAAGAGTTGTGATCAATGCCAGAGGATGGGAACTATTTCCAGACGACGTGAGATGCCATTCAATAACATCTTGGAGGTCGATATATTTGATGTCTGAGGGATTGACTTCATGGAACAATTCCCACCATCCAATGTAAATCAATATATCCTTATGGATGTGGACTATGTGTCAAAGTGGGTTGAGGCAGTAGCTCTGCCTACTAACGATGCTAAAGTGGTGCTGAAGTTTTTGAAGAAACATATCTTCACTCGTTCTGGAACCCCTATAGGAATAATCAGTGATGAAGGGATGCACTTCATAAATCATTTAGTGAAGAATATCTTAGCTAAATATAGATTCAGGCATAAGGTAGCCACAACATATCACCCTCAAACCAGCGGCCAGGTAGAAGTGTCAAATCGTGAAGTGAAGCAGATTCTGCAAAAAATAGTAAATGCCCAAAGGAAAGATTGGGCGATGAAGCTCGATGATGCATTATGGGCGTACAGGACAGCCTATAAGACACTAATATGTACTTCTTCGTATCACTTGGTATTTGGTAAAGCTTGTCACCTTCCGGTTGAATTAGAACATCAGGCTTACTTGGAAGTGGATAAGTTGAATTTGGATCCGGAATTTTCCAGAATAAAAAGGATGAGTCAGCTACATGAATTTGAGGAAGTTAAACTCCATGCCTATGAAAATGTGAAACTCTATAAGGAGAAAATTAAGTAATGGCATTAAAAGCTTATTGTGTCCCGACTCTTTGAGCCTGGTCAAAAGGTTTTATTGTTTAACTCTAGATTGAGGTTTTTTCCAAGTAAGCTGAAGTCAAAATGGAGAGGACCATTTGATGTGGTCCGCATGACCAACCATGGAGCTGTAGAGTTATGGAACGAAGGAAAATAGTCCACGTTCATAGTGAATGGACAGAGGGTGAAGCATTACTTCGAAAAAGAGGTGGATAGAGAAGAAGAGGTTTGGATTTGAGAAATGAATGATGGGGAGCTGAGTCATGCCGTGATGTTAAATCAGGCGCTACTCGAGAGGCAAACCGTGATTTTGTACCCCAAACATCCCATATTTTTCAATAAATTCATAAATTTCCTTTTCCCTTCAACCCTAACTCCTTCCTTTCAAAGCCAAATCCGTGTCGCGAAGTGGAAATTTCTCATCAATTTCTTCAATCTTTGTGGGTCTAAGCATTAAAGGTATGTTTCCTACTCTTTTTGTCTTTCTTTTGGATGAATTCGTAAAGTTAGTGTTGTATTCATGATATTGATTGGTGAAGTTCTTGAAAATGATTGTTCTTTGTGGAGAATGTGATAATGGGTGAAATGATTTAATTGTTTAACCTTATTAATGGAACCCATCTCTACAAACCTTGTTGGAATGATCTTGATTGAAGTAGAAAGAGGATACTTTGAATAAATTGGGTGAAATTTGGGTTTTGTGAAGTCTTGAGTAGCAAATATGTTATGAGGGGAATGATTGAGTAAAAGCATGGTTGTTGGTTCAAATTCTTGAGTAGAATCAAAGTAGCAAGGTATTTTTGTGCTTGAATTGTGATGGGTGTGAAAATTAAATATCTAAAATAACAATTGGAAGTCTGAGTACCGTGTTGTTTATAGAAATTGTACTAAAACAAGTATGGGGTGAGTTTTGGTGGTTGGGTCTCATTAACTGAAAATATAATTGTCTGATTGCAGGATATCATGTTGGGTACACAAAGATCTGGCAAAGCGGTCGCATCTAGCAGCAGTAAGAGAGTGAGAACAGGCACAACCATTCCCCCAGCACATGCAATCCCAAGAGGGTAGACTCAATGCTACGGTGCTAAGGCAGATACGTCTGAAGGAAACAAGTGGTAAAAAACCCACACCGAAACCAAGTACTTTTTGGATGTAGTGATTGAGGATGTGCAATTGGGGAGGGAGTTCCCTCAGATTATGCACCTCCTGCAAGACTTGAGCATGGGATTCATCTTTCAGGACCCTTTGTAGTGCAATGTGAGTGTGGTTTGGGAATTTTATGCCAATTAGAAACCTGATGCTCGTTCTCATTTTGTAACGGTGTGCGGCGTGGAGGTCTATCTTACACATTCCGCTATCAATCAAGTACTGGGCACTGCAGAAAACCCTTCTGATATCCTGACTGGCTTAAACATCAGCCCTCCGTATCAGCAGATTCGACACACTTTATGTGGCGTGTAGTCCACTGCCAAGTGGATTCGACATAGGCACTGTGGTTATCATCAGTCCTACCCTTATGAACACATGAATCGAGAAGCCCGAGTGTGGCTAAAAATTGTCATGAACTATTTGATACCAGGTCCGCATTTCACTGAGGTGATGAGAGACCGAGTGTGCTTGCACTATGCTCTAATAAAGGATTTGCCCATCAATGTGGGAGTGGTGCTGAAATCATCCATACGAAAGGCAAGAGTGCATAGAGGTCAAAGGTATGCTTTTGGGGGACTAATTACTAGTTTGTGCAGGAGAGCATGAGTACCAGAGGAAAGTGTGGATTACTTAGCACCCTTGTTAACCACACCCCTAGATGTCACGAAGACAAAAGAGCCTAAAAATATGCATGGACCCACCCTCACTATTGCATAGCACAATAGGAGGGATAATATTATCACTACGCGCATGTTTGGACTGGAAATGTTGTGCCACATAAATGGGTGTCGAGCTTCCACTACAGAGCATGTGAATGAAATTGAAACTAGGTACTCCCTAAATGAGCATATTGAAGCACTGTTGGGACTCAGGCCTGCATTTCTGGAGCCCGTATGGGATGATGTCCCCACTGATGAGGACAAGAGACAAACCATGTCAGATAGTGAATCCGATTGTGAAGTAGAGGACGGTGAACTTTTGGCTCTCTAGGGCACCGAAGGTGATGCTGGTATGGACGAGTGATCAGGGAAGTACCCGCCCCACTTTGTTTTCATTTTGATATGTGTCACACTGGGGACAGTGCTACATTTTTAAGTGTGGGGTGGGAATAAAATATGTGTGTAAATATATTTGTTTTGCTATTTTAGTTATTGATTTTGTTTTGGGTTCCTTGGAAGTTGTTTTCGGTTCTTTAGCCAAGGATAGTCCCTATGAACCTTATATAAAAAATGATTTTGTTTCATAGGATTGAGTTAGTGTCATAGTTAAGTCAAAATGCCCTATGATAGATGGATAGCGACTGTCTTAAGGGTATTTCCATCATTGGGTTTGTAGGGTTGGCATCTGGCAAAGGCTGCACAGCTGCATTGAGTTAGGTTGAATGTTGAAAATAAAGGAATGACTCGGTGTTGAGACATCTAGGATCTTGTATGTGACTCTAAATGACGTGTGCTTAAAATGAATTCATGCCAGTGATTGGGAAGTAGTCTGTAGTAATCAGTTCTGATTTGAATGTGTGCCATTGTGCTAGGTTTGCTATATTCCTTGCTACTAATTGATGTCCAGAACTTACCCGGTGTGTCTGTAAAGCAAAAGACAGGATAAGGAGTTGAGGAAATGATATAGGCATTTCCTTGATAGCCTTGTTTGTTTTCTTCTTGTACCCACCATGATATATATCCTTAGTTAACCCCTT
The DNA here is from genome assembly GCA_029582725.1 of Solanum chiquidenum. Lineage (NCBI taxonomy): Eukaryota > Viridiplantae > Streptophyta > Magnoliopsida > Solanales > Solanaceae > Solanum > Solanum chiquidenum. Next base: position 16,581 of record JAJOOS010024757.1, read on the forward strand.
TGAGCCTTTGACATGTTCTTTGGCAGCCGAACATGAAGCTTATTCCCATTCCTTCTATGGCCTATAAATTTGATCCAAAAGCTCCTAAGCGCTTTTAGTGGACACTAGTGAAGGAAAAGAAAGAGCGAGTGTGATGCCCCTGAGCATAAATTTGGCTTGTATAAAAAAATGAAGTGAAAACAAAAATGGTGGGAAGAAATGAATGTTGAGTGCCTTACAACAAAGGTCCGAGTGGTTTTATGAAAAGGGGCAAAAAAGAGAAGGTTATTAAAAGAAGGTCCAAACAAAATGAAGTATGTGTTGTATTAAAGAGATTGGGAATGTAGTCACTATTCATAGCCAAAAAAATAGTTCTTACACATCCCCGAGCCTACATTACAACCCTTAAAAGACATAGTTGATCTTGAACTTCCGCATTCTTGAAAGTAGTGATGAAGTACACTAAGGGCAAGCCTATGGTTCGTTGTTTGTAGCATGTGAATTCTTTTGGGAGAGTGAGAGAAATTTGCTTCTTACACCCAGTATTGTTTGAATTTCTTAGTGTGTGAGTAAATCAGGGTGTTCACTTGTGGTTAGGGCACATGTTTAATGAGGAGATGGAAACTGATGTAACTGTGTAACCAAAAATTGTGCATGAGTTTGTTGCATTTTAAGAGTACATTCCTGAGGCTAGAAGGTTTTGTGCGAGTTGTCCTGGTGATTGAATGATGTTTCTATGCGGTTGTGAAGCTCTTGTAGTTGTTGTGGCTAAAGCTGGAATGCCTTTAGATGGAAATGTAGTAGAGGCGTCAGATGCATGAAAGTGTGGAAATGTTCGAGGACGAACAAAGCTTTAAGTGTGGGGTGGTGATCTTATGCGTATTTATGCGCCTAATAACCAATTTATCCCATATATATAGCTAAGTTTGAGAGCAAAATCCTAATCGGAATTGCAATTTTAAAGTCTATTGACTGTGTTTCCTCTAACCAATATGATTAGATGTTGCATGGTGAAAATCAAGGAAAATGAGCGAAAAAGGACACCATGCATGAGGTCAGAGAATAAAAGTCAAATTTGCTAAGGAGAATGGCCAAGAAGCTGGAAAAATACACTGTGAGGGAGCAACTCCACATCGCGGAGCTCAACCCAGAGTGTGGAAAGCTAATTCCACAAAACAATGGAGGGCACGATGGAAATGTGTCGCGGAGTGGATCAATTTGTTCACATTATGCAGCAAAGGAACAGGTCCGCGACGCGGAGTCGCGGACCTGAACGCCAGATTTTCACCACGTGTTTTTATTTTAGACTATAAATAGCCCCTGTGTTATTTTATCATTATTCAGTTTTTGAAAAATGGGAGAACACGATTTGGGCGATTTTGCTGACTATCTCTAGGGCTTTTCTTCCACTCTTTCATTTTGGTAAACACTTTTATGATCCTACAACATTATTTGATGATGACTCATACTATGAGTAGCTAAATTCCCTTATTCTAGGGTTTTAGCTATGATTAAAGACATAATAGTATTTACTTCTAGCATAAGATGAGTTTTCTTATGATTTATTCTTGCATTATTGTTTAACTATTTCAATGACTGATCAACATTAAAATAAATCATTTGTCCTCTCTTGAACTCGGAACACAAATAGAGGGATAGACCGAGGAATATGAGGAACGTGTTCATTCTAGGGTAAAACTTAGAGTATTTCGTATATAGGATAGGAGTATACCTATATACCTCGTTTGGTTAATGTACAGGATGATATCTTAATGCTCTGCGATTGGTTCATGCCTATCCCCGCTCAACGATGTAGTTAGGTTGTCAATGGTGGTAGGCGATTAAAGGTCGGGATATCATGATCGTAAATTCAACATTGTGAATCAATAATGAGGATAATTTGTCGAATGCTGGAATAAGTTATTATTATGTTTGAAATCGGTGCATGCTACAACCCTGGAATATTTCCCAAATTGTGAAATCCCCTTTTTGTAACTAATTTAAGTGTTAGTAATTAATATTTGCAACTGTTTAACTTAGTTAATACAAACAAATTCCTGAAATTGACTGTCACATAAGTAAATTTATTTAAGTTACAATAAAGTTAGTGTTTGTTTATTTAAAGTCCTTTGGGTTCGATAATCTAGTTCGAAAGAATCAATGTACTACTTGAGTAACCACGTACACATGCGTGTGCTTCTGGACGCAAAAATCACCAAGATCGCGTTTCTTCACTTCTTCAGCTTGTTATGCTCTTTTTTGCCTGTTAGTGTCCTTACCTTGCTCCTTAGCTCACATACCTGAAAATCAAGTCTTTAACATTAGTTTATAGCACAAATTAGGCATTTGCGGACACTAAAATTTTCAAAACACAACCCTAAATATGTCGAAATCTCAGACTCATCAAACCTTACCATTATCCTAATATAAAACTTGGCATAATCTTCAGTGAGAATGAAATCTTATGAGTAGGAAGTGACCCGATTTTTTCATTCGGTCTACAGTAACCCGTAATGAAATCTAAATTCAAATATTCCCACTTCCACCTAGGAATACTAATATTTTGAGCCAAGCCACCCAATTTTTGACGCTCAACTTTAACTTGTTGACAATTTGGATACTTAGCCATTAATTATGTAATATCCTTCTTCATCCCATTCCACCAATAGACTTCTCACGAATCATGATACATCTTGGTGGCTCCTGGGTGAATAGAATACCAAGAACTATGAGAGTTTGTCAGAATTTGACTTCTTAACTCATCAACATTCAGAACACACAACCAACATTGATATCGAAGGACACTATCTCCCCCTTGGGAGAAAGCCTCAGTGGATTTTTCAGAAACTGGCTTGTTCAACTCAACCAATACCGGATCAAGATCTTTCTTAGTCATCATCTGATACAAAATACAATTCTGAACAATTATGAACAACTATATCACCCTCATTAGAGTCAACCAAGCAAAAACCCAATCAGTCCAATCTGTGAATATTGTAAACCTAATCCTTCTTATCATCCTCAACATGAGCAACACTTCTCATTCATAATCAACTAAGAGCATTTTCCACCACATTCGCCTTTCTATGATGATATAGGACACTCATGTCGTAATCCTTTAACAATTCAAGCCACCTTCTTTGGTGAAGATTCAAAACCTTTTGTGTGAACACATATTTCAAACTCTTGTGGTCGGTAAACACATCCACATGAACACCATACAAGTAATGTTTTTAAGTCTTTAAGGCAAACATTACGGCCACTAACTTGAAATCATGAGTTGGATAATTCTTTTCAAGCACGTTAAATTGCCTTGAAGCATAAGCAATGACTTTAACATGTTACATCAAAACACAACCAAGACCAATTTTTGATGCATCACAATAAACTACAAAACCATCTGATCCTTCCGATAATACAAAAATAGGAGCCAAAGTGAATCTATCCTTCAACTCTTGGAAACTTTTCTCACAAGCTTCCAACCATAGAAATTTCACTTTATTTTGAGCCAATATCGTCAATGGTCAAGCAATAGAGGAAAATCCTTCTACGAACCTCATGTAATAATCAGCCAAACCTAAGAAATTCAGTACAACTGAAGCACACAAAGGTCTAGGCCAATTCTTAATCACCTCAATTTTCTTAGGATTGACTTGAATACCTTCAACGGAAACAATATGGCCAAGGAAAGCAATAGACCTCAACCAAATTTTGCACTTGCTAAACTTAGCATACAATTCACAGTTCTTGAGGATTTGCAACACACTCCTCAAATGCTCAACATGTTCATCCTCACTCTGTGAGTAAATCAAGATATCATTGATAACACAATCACAAACATGCCATGATATTGCTTAAAACCCATATTCATCAAATCCATAAACGCCACTGAGGAATTAGTCAAACCAAATGACATCACCAAAAATTCATAATGATTATAACGAGTTTGGAAAGTCGTCTTTGGAATGTCATTCTCTTTCACCCTCAATTAGTGGTGACCCGACCGAAGGTCGATCTTAGAGAAGTAACTTGCTCCTTTGATTTGATCAAATAAAGCATCAATCCTTGGAAAAAGATACTTATTCTTAATTGTAACCTTATTCAATTGTCGATAGTCAATACACATTCGGAGGGAACCATCCTTCTTTCGAACAAATAACACCTGAGCACCCCATCGAGAGATACTTGACCTAATAAATCCCTTATCTAATAGATATTTCAACTTATCCTTTAGATCTTTAAGTAATATCAGGGCCATTAGATAAGGAAGAATAGAAATAGGTTGCGTATCTACGAGAAAATCAATACCAAATTCTATTTCCCTTTCGGGAGGAATACAAAAAAGATCATCAGGAAATACTTCTGGAAACTCATTTACAATCAGAAAAGACTCAGGAGTAGGGGTTTCCAAATTCATATCCCTAACCTTAAAAAGATGATAAATGCAACCCTTAGAAAAAATTTTCCTAGATTTTAGGCAAGATACAATCTGACCCCTGAGAACACAATTTTCCCCTTTCCATAACAAGTTGTGCTCATTCTGAACCTTAAAAGTGACCAATTGGGTCCTACAATCTATAGAAGCATAACATACATAAAGCCAATCAATCCCAAGAATAACATCAAAATATTACATATGAAGCTCTAAAAGATCAACTTTGAGAAATGGAAATAGGACAATTTATATAGACTCTTAGCCACTATGAATCGCCAACGGGAGTAGAGATATGAAAGGGATTAGAAAGGGCTTTGGGAAGAACATCAAAACTCATGTCCACATAAGGAGTAACAAATTATAATTTAGCACCTAGATAAATTAAAGCATACACATCAAAATTAAAGACTTTTAGCATACTGGTCACCACATCCAGAAAACCCTTACGATTTTGTTGAGTCTAAACAGCATAGAATTTATTTTGCTTTGGAGCACCTGAACTGGAACCACTAGATTGAACTTTCCTACCATCCTTACCCTTTCTTACTTGTAATGGAAAATCTCTCACCTTGTGACCATTCTTCCCACAACCAAAGCAACCATCTATACCAGCTAAGCATTTCCCCGAGTGCTTCCTACCACACCTTGGTAAAGTGGGGATAGAAGACCCATTACAACCATTTCCTCCTTATGGCTTAGGGTGATACACCCTATCTTTTTTCAACTTAGGATCCAGAGCATTAGAGGAACCTTGACCAAAAATCTTTTGCCAAAATTGAGGACGTCCATGTCCACCGGACCTAGGATGAAAAAAGTCACCATCACTGGTCCTTGCCCTCTTAGACTCTTTTGCCCTATATTTGAGCTTTTCCTCTTCAATTTTTTGGGCATATATTATCAACCGAGAAATTTTCATATCCTTTATTAACATGGAGGTATGATACTCTTTGACAACCAAGTTAGACACACCTGACACAAGCATAATTATCCTAGCCCTAGAGTCAGCAACCATAGTTTGAGCATACTTATCCAATTGAGTAAACTTCAAAGCATGCTCCTTTACACTCATATTGTTTTGTCGGAGATAATGAACTCAAGTAATTTTTCTTCTCTCATCTTAAGAGGAAAGAAATGATCAAGAAAAACTCCTTTAAATTTTTCTCTTTCAAGAGGACCCACATCAATAGCCCTCTCACATTTCCATTCTTCAAACCACACTTGATAAACACCCTTGAGTTGATAAGCGAACAACTCCGCCTTTTCAATTATAGAAAATTCCATAATTTCCACTATCTTATAAACCTCATTAATGAACTTTTGAGGATCCTCATCATCCTTAGACCCATGAAACTCCAGAGGATTCATCCTAGTGAAGTCCCTTATCTTTGCCTCTATTATACCCACATTTGGGTTAATGAGAGTATTAGCTATTGGCTTAGGCCGTTATGGCTTTGAGAAAACACTTGGAAAGTGCTTGATATTCAGCATGGGTCACTTGCTCGGCCAAAGGATCAACCGTAATATGAGAGACCTCGTGCTCCACATTATCGTTGCCCACATTCCTTCTAACATAAGCTCTTCGAGGGGCTATATCCTGAAAAGGATCGAAACTAATTTAGGAGGAGGATCTTTATAGAGATAGACTATATCACATGACTTAAAAGTAATGAAAGATGTGATGTTTCTAAATTCATTGTAGACTCCTATTCATAAATATGGCGTGCTTCACACTTATGAACAAGACTCTACTCAACGTGGCTTGTCAGACATCCTAGGATCTTTTCTAGAACATTGTGCTTTGAATACCAAGTTTTTCATGACCCAAAGCACACCCTAAATAATACGTGGAGTATAAGAACCTGAGAGGTCCTACACAAGCCACTTGACTTACATATACACAACATAATAGAGAAAAATAGAAAATCTCATATAACAAAAGAGCTTGACATAAAGTGGAAATCTATCATAGTCTTGGCAATTCATCTATTACATCAAAATAAGTAGTCGGGACTGATATGCTCAAATTAAACCTCCCTAAAGAATCATAAGAGATTGTTATCAAGTAAAGAACCCAACTTGTAGGTTGGGGTCGATCCCACGAGGAATATGGTTCAGACTTAAACTTAACTTACAATTATCTCTATTTTGTCAAACTATTTCCGAGAAAAGTAAACAGGGGGATGTTGTAAGCAAGTAACATATTGTTGATTTTACTGATTAAGTAACAAGTAAACAAAATTCATAATTTGCGTTATCAATATAATATGAAAACTAGGGTATATGTGTTCCCCACAAGCTCTTAACGCAGTAATCCTAATAATAGTAATAATATCCATGTGTTTAACATACAAGGTCGATAAGTTATGTATCCCTACATGATTGGTAATCTTAGTAGGAACTTTCACTCGCGACTTGGTAAATCTATGAGTGTGTGCTTTACTAACCCTTACCTTCACCCTATATTAGTCATTGTGACAACTTAGTTGGGTATTCACCCTCACGCCAATTGATTAAAGTAAGACTATTAGATAGCAGCAAATTCTTAACTAAATCTTTGTTGTTTAATCATTTTCTCATTTGTTACCCCCTTGGTAAGGCAACTAGGAACGAGGCAAGTTCTAACGTTCTACACCGCTAGAAAGACTTCTAAACGAAAAGATTAACAATACATGCATAAACACTATTCAAGAATTACTTAGTTATTATTCATACATTGTTAATTGCTCACGGTTCCCACAACCCTAGTTGTGGATTTAGCTACTCATGCTTGAGAGTTCACAATTCATAATTACGTTAAAAGAAATCATGAACTTACAATTAGAATAGATGAAAACCGAAATCTTGAATTGAAATTCAAAGTGCAATTGCATAAACCAACTTTCGGAAATTAAATTACTAAGAGTTTGCAAAATAATTCCAAAAGAGCAAAAACAAAAATCTACAATAATGTCTAACTCTCAAAATTGGAAAATACAACCCATATTTATAGAGTTTTAAATCCTAAACCAACTAGGAAACTAAAATAAAGAAAACTGAGTTGGATGCAGTTTTGACTGATGACCTGACCTACGGACCGTGGGTCACCTCCGTGGTTCAGGTACTAGAACCTCAAACTCTCTGATCTCATCGACGTGTGTGCAGGATGGGTCATCACTCGACCTACGGTCCATCATTGGCTTTCATGGTTTCATACTTGGTCAGATTTCCCTGAACTTTACCTACAGTGCACCACCTACGGGCCGTCATTGGACCTACAGTCCTTCATTGGCCTCGTCAGTAGCTGCTGCTGCTCTTTTCAATCCTTGTTCAGTCAAATGCTACTGAACCAATTTCCTGCAAAATATTACATACAAATATTATATCTAATAACAAAATAGCTCAAGAAACACACAAACTCTAAGTGAAATATATCAAAAATATCGTAAACTCATGGTATATCAACACCCTCAACTTACACTTGTTGATTGCCCTCAAGCGACACACTAAACTCTAAACGACCCTTGTGTAGAAGCAAACGTACAAACTCAAGCAATCACATGGCTTTCTCAACCAATTCCATCACTTAGTGCAAATCTTTTCATTTAGACTCAACAAGCTAACTCATGCGGATCAAAACATGACATAGACCGATCAATAGACATCACCACATACACTTTCAACAATTACCAAGGTACTAGTACCTCACTTCAAAGAAATCCTCATTCACACAACAAATCTGATTTTTAAGTTCAAGGATTCAGTCAGCACTAACGCTCAGAAGTGAACTCAACACAAGTAGTTCTCAAAACCATAGGCTTGCCTTATTTTCACTGCATAGAATCTCTAAACTAGTCACTACATAGGCGTTTGGTTTAAGTTAAGGTGCAGATGTCCAAGGAGGGACCAGGGCCAAAATAGTGTTTTAGGGAAGGGGAGTTAGGTGTATTGAAATAAATGGTCTACATTAGGCTCAAGCATATGGATCAAAGCGAGCATTTATTTCTTTTGGTTGGATCATTTTAGGCTTAAGTGGACTCATTTGAACAAGGGCCTGTGATCATTTCCCAATTCCTAGCCTAGATTTTCTTAACACGACCAACGGGGCAAGTTCTAGATTGGCACACAATGCATGAACATATACAATCATCTCACACACTCTTGGCACATTGTTTCACTATTGAATTATTGAAGCACCTAGTTTAAGTTTTAGCTTAAGCATGATATCATGCCGGTTCTTATCATGTCATATGAAGATCCAACACATTCAACTCATTCAGACTATAGATCTAGCACATTTTCAAAAAAAAATGGATAGGTATCAATTTCATGCTTTTTATGCCATCATGCTTTCATTCTTTCTATATACTTCTACATATACAATCCTACACATGTCGGTTCAACAAAAAAGTAAAACAGTCCCTTGGGGAAAAAGAACATAGGCAAGAAAACCCCAAGGGAGGATTATGAGTTGAGTTACTCAAACTTCACCCTATCACTCATAACCCATTTACCCCACCCCCAACAAAATATGGTGCAATTGCCCTCAATGCACAGATAAAAGAAAAGTAAAGAATAGGTTGAAGCAAACCTGTGGCACATATGCGCCAAAGATCCATCAAGATACAGGTGGGTCCGGTTTCCTAGAACCCGCTGGATCAGCAACAGGGACATCATCAGTAATGCCCTCATCAACAGTAGGAACACCATCAATAGTTCTCTTCAAACCCGATGCACCAGCAAACTCCATCTCATGGGCTCTCCTCAAACGCAACTCCTCCTCAAACAAAGATGTCGTTGGGTAGCCTCAATCTTCTACCTCTCCATCTTCTTAGCTCGGTGGGCCTCCTAAGCATTAAAAGTATGCACAGATGAATGGTGGCGCTTCCCAAATGGTCGGGAGGGGTCGGGTGGAGGCATAGTATCACTGAAGAGTGAAGTCATCACCACCTCATCCTCCTCAACCTCAGGTACAGTCTCTGGTATAGACTCAGTGGGGGCTAGAAGGGCATCAACATCAGAATGGAGTCTATCCAAATCTGTCTGGAAAGTGGTGACATCAACGGTAGGGGAAAGCCTCTCCAAGACTCTCAACTCAAATGTGTCTATGTGCTTGTGGACTGCCTGAATCTTTCCATCCATTATATTATCCATACGAGCCTCAAACTACTCTATAGATTGTCGCATCCAAGGCCACATGTACTGTAGCAGAGTAGCCATTTGGGTCTCCAACCTTTGGACTCTAGCCAAAGGAATGACGGTTTAAGAGGGGGTGGCTCGGGATGAGCTCGTAGCCTAACTAGTGGGAGTAGAAGGGGGAGCCTGTGCATCAGTAGTAGTGGGAGGTATGGCGGTCTTATCAGCCTGAACATAGTCCATGTTATCAGCAAGATCAACACCAAAGTGAAGGTAGGTCAACTTGTGGATCCCTTTGTGGTGCAGCCAGATTGGCATCATCTTTAATAAGGCCAACGTCCACAGTCTCCGTCGCCTCTACCATACTATCACAATGCCAAATAGGCACCCTAGCTACCCTGCACAGATGAAAAATGAGACAACAAAAAGGCAAATTCATGGTGATCTTGAAGTCCCTCTCATGAATCTCAGTGATCAGAATCCGGGCGAAGTCAAGAACAAGTCCTGCCATAAGTGCTGCCAACATCACCGCCCTATCCCAAGTAACCACATTGTCCGCCTGAGTAGGGGATAGTCTAGTACGCACAATGGTCTAAAAAAACTTTGTAGTGAAGCTCAGAGTTGCCTTTCTGATAGGCAAAGTAGTATTGTTGAAATGACCCCAAAAATGCCCGAAAATGTGCTTCGGAAACACCTATAATTGTAATTTCCATATATCTCAAAATCCGTGCATGATTTCGGAAATTCGACTTCATATTCTTATTCAGGGGGTCAAATTGAGTGGGAAATGGGTCT
>JAJOOS010024758.1:0-18789 GCA_029582725.1 Solanum chiquidenum
ATTCCCCATCTTTTCATTTTAATTATGATTTAGCTTCTGCATCAGTTTATTATCTTTAGTATGCTCATGATCATGCCAGCAGGGTTAGCTTGGGATCACTTGTGGTCCTAGGTCCCGTGTCCGCGTCTCGGGGGTAGTCTCGGGTCGTGACAGATTTAGTGGGCAACAACATTTTGTTGCTTAGTCAAAGTCTAAGTCATCTAGAGTGGGTGGTTTAGTGGGCAACCTATGTGTTGCTTAGTTGAATCCTAAGTTTTCTAGTGGTGATAGCTTAGTGGGCAGTGTGACATATGCTTAGGCTCTTCAAGTAATAGAGTTATTACTTGGTTGTGAGATTAATAGCTTTTTCTCACTTTGGTTGTAACTGGGTTTCACTTTTGCTTAAGAAAGATTAGTGAAAACAGTTGAAAATCCTGTGTGACAGGTCGTTGTTTTATTACTTTGATCAAGGAGATTTTCACGTAAACTTCTTATGTTGTGTTCTTCTTATTATTATTTACTCTTCGTTATTGTTCTTGTTGAGGCAAGGGACCTGGTCCATTGACTGAGAGTGGACGCACACATTCTATCAATTGGTATCAGAGCAGGTACTCTCTAGTTGGTTAACACCAAGAGAGATATTTCTGCAAAAGAATGACTGCTCCACTGAACCTCGAAGAAGAACAATCTTCAACACGACCTCCTCATTTTAATGGCCAGTTTTACAGTTGGTGGAAAATAAGGATGCACGACTATCTTATGGCTGAGGACAGTGAGTTATGAGACATAATGCTGGATGGACCTTTCATTCCAACTGTGGAAGTGAAAGATGGTGAAATCACGAAAGTTGTTCCAAAGACTCGCCAACAGTACAACAAGGCGGACAGAAAGAAGATCGATAAAAGCTACCGAGCTAAGAAGCTGTTAGTGTGTGGAATAGGTGTTGAAGAGTACAACCGCATCTCCGTGTGTGAATCGGCAAAGGAAATCTGGGATATTCTAAGAACAACTCACGAAAGGACAGTGTAGGTGAAGGAGTTGAAGGTGGATATATTGACTACCCAATACGAGAACTTCACAATGAAGGAGGGTGAATGCATTCATGGCATGCATAAAAGGTTTTCATCTATAACTAATGAGCTGCGAAGTTTGGGAGAACCCATTAGCTCTAGTAAGCATGTCAGGAAGATTCTTCGAATTCTTCCCAAGTCATGGGCAAGTAAAGTAGATGCTATAACTGAATCAAAGGACTTGAAGGTTTTGACGATGGATGATCTCATTGGAAATATCAAAACTCATTAAATGAACAAAAATCAGGACACCTCAAAGAAGGAAGCTAAGAAAGACAAGTCTCTAGTTCTCAAAATCAAGTCTGGAGATGACTCTAGTGAAGAGGATGACATGGCTTATCTTACTAAGAGATTTCAAAAAAATGTGAGAAAACATGGAGGGTTCAAGAGAAGAGGGAATCTCCCTCGTGCTGCAACTACCAGTGATCTTTGTTACAAGTGCGGAAAGGCGGGGCACTTCATACGAGATTGCCCGATACTCAAAGCTGAAAACAAAAAGTACCAAAAACCTGGAGGTGAAAAAGACAAGAAAAGGGACCTGGTACCTGAGAAAAATGCAAGAAAAGCTGCAACTAACTACGTTGTGAAGAAGGCTCTTGCTGTCTGGGGAGATTCTTCAAATGAGTCAGAAGAATCAGAATGTCCTGATGATGCATCTATGCTGGTTGTTCAAGATGATGCTAATATATTTGATGACATGTTTGCTCTCATGGCGAAATCAGATGATGAAGATGATGAAGAAAAGGTAACTCTCTTTGATCTTAAACAAAAATTGAATACTTACTCTATTAGAAGGCTAAGAAACCTAGCTGGTGTTTTGATTGACTCTGTCATAGAGTTAACCACTGAAAAAGACTTTATGAACAACAGTCTAGATAGTTTGAGTGAAGAAAGAATAGTGTTGATTGTGCACACGTCAGTTATTGAAGAACAAATAATGGTTCTAGAATCTGAAAACTTAGAACTCAAGGAACAATTGAGTCTAATGATTGAGAAATCTAGAAAAAGAAAGGGGTAGGCTACTAACTTGCAAAAAGAACTAGAAGCTAGTCTGAATATGGCTGAAACCAGACTTACTCTAGCCTTGGAAAGAAATGATCAAATGGAAAGGGACCTGGTTCGTCTTAAAGAAGAACTTCAAACTTCTCTAAAATGGACCAGTTCCACCAATCTACTTTCCTAAATCACCAGTCAAAGCAACTATAACAGAAAGGGGCTAGGTAGCCTGAACATCACCCCTCCTTACAATCTCCACAGTAAATATGTCTCTGTGTCGGATAATTTACTATGTCTTCATTGTGGTCGAAATGGACATTTGAAAGGGGAATGTCCTGCCTGGAAGGCCTCTCAAGAAAAGTTTTTAGTCTATTTTAGATAGAAGACAACTCCAAGAAGGGGACCTGGTCCTATCCTTAAATCCTGGACCTGGTCCTATCCTTAAATCCTTGAACAAGAAAATGGGCTTACTAGGAACTCAGATTGAAGTGGGTTCCCAAATCTAATAAGTGATCTGTGTTGCAGGGGTGAAAGAAGTAGCAGTCAATGCTGATTCATGGACAGTGGATGCTCGAAGCACATGACTGGGAGCGCCAAAAACTTCCTTTCACTCAAGACACTTCAAGGTGGAGGTGTCTCATTTGGCAATGGAAAGAAGGGGTACATCCTATGAGTTGGCAGAGTTGGAAAGTTACTTGAAGATTCTATTGAAAATGTTTACTATGTGAGTGGGTTAAAATACAGTCTTCTCAGCGTCTCCCAGATTTGTGACAAGGAAAATGAAGTCAAGTTTTCTTCAGACAAATGCATTGTCACTAGCCTGACTAACAAGAAGGTGATCCTGATGGCCAATAGACAGAAAAACATGTATGTGGCAGATCTGGAAACAACTCATGGAGACGATCTGACATGCCTCAGTGCTCAAAGTGAAAATGCCTTTCTATGGCATATGAGGCTATGTCATGTGAGCTCGTCTCTATTGAACAAGCTTATATCTAAAGACCTGGTACGTCGTTTGCCAAAATTGAAGTTCAGTGACGTCAAAGTGTGTGACGCATGTGCCAAAGGGAAACAGACCAGATCCTTATTCAAACCAAAGAAGCAAGTAAGATCTTTAAGGGTTCTTGAGTTGCTACACATGGATCTGTGCGGGCCTGTGAAAATCCAAAGTTGAAATGGAAAAAAGTATATCCTTGTGATTGTGGATGACTACTCAAGATTCACGTGGATTATGTTTCTCAAGTCCAAATCTGAGACAGCTGATGTGCTAATGATATTTTTCAAGATGATCCAAACCAAGCTCAATTGCTTAATTGCAGGGATCAGGTCCAACCATGGAACCGAGTTTGAAAATGTGAAGCTTGATACTTTTTGTGTAGAAAGTGGTATTACTCATAACTTCTTAGCTCCCAGAACACCTCAACAAAATGGTGTGGTGGAAAGGAAGAACAAAACTCTGGTAAATATTGCCAGAACAATGCTCATCGAGTCTAATCTTCCTCAAAACTTTTGGGCTGAAGCTGTCAACACTGTGTGTGAACAAAACTCTGTATGAACTGCTCAACAACAAAAAACCCAAGTTCAGTTATCTAAAGGCCTTTGGGTGCAAGTGCTTTGTGCTAAACAACGGCAAGGATGATCTGGGAAAGTTTGATCCCAGAAGTGATGAAGGTGTCTTTATGGGATACTCATCTTCAAGCAAAACTTATAGAGTCTTCAACAAAAGAACACTATGTATTGAGGAAAGTGTCGATGTGATTTTCGATGAAAGTGGTGATCTGAAAAAACTGGATATGAAGGATGATGATGATATTATTGAGCTTCTTAAAATCCAGAATATTGAAGCTAAAGGGAATCTAGAGTCTGATGGTGCTTATCATGGTCTAGCTGAGAAGATGAAGAAGGATGACCAACTTACTATGGGACCTGGTCCGTCTCATGATGCAAGTCAAGAGGAAACTTACTCTCTTGAGAATGGTGATTCTGAAGATGAAGAAGAACAGATGGTTCAACCCCAACCCTTGGCCTCTAAACCAGTGTGGAAGCACAATTCATCTCACCCCCTTGAAAATTCATGTCCCTTCTGAACTCTGGAATGCAAACTAGGTCAAAGACAATAAATCTGGTTGCATTTTCAGCCTTTCTTCATCTCTACCATTGAACCTAAAAATGTGAAAAAAGCTTTGAAAGATGCTGACTGGTTCAATTCAATGCAAGATGAACTTCATCAGTTTGAGCGGATTAATGTATGGTACCTGGTCCCAAAACTTGCTGACAGAACCATCATAGGGACCAGGTGGGTGTTCAAAAATAAGCTTGATGAAAATGGGCTTATCACTAGGAACAAGTCCATACTGGTTATTCAAGGCTATAATTAGGAGGAGGGCATAGACTATGATGAGACATTTGCCCATGTTGCTCGAATGGAAGTTATCAGAATCCTAATAGCATTTGCAGCCTTCATGGGCTTCAAGTTCTTCCAGATGGATGTCAAAAGTGCTTTCCTGAATGGAGATCTGAAGGAAGAAGTATAGGTAACACTGCCACCTGGATCTGAGGATACTGACTTCCCAAATCATGTGTTCAAACTCAACAAAGCCCTGTACGGACTGAAATAGGCACCCAGAGCCTGGTATGAAAGGCTGTCCAAATCCTTGCTGGAGAATGGTTTCAAGAGGGGCAAGATAGACAACACCTTGTTTTTAATGAAAAAGGAACAAGAATTGCTCATCATTCAAGTGTATGTGGACGACATCATTTTCGAAGCCACCTCTGAATTTCTGTGTGAAGAATTTGCGACTCTAATGGGAAATGAATTCGAGATGAGTATGATGGGGGAGTTGAATATTTTCTTAGGCCTACAAATCAAGCAAACCTCAAGTGGGACTTCACTTTGTCAAGAGAAGTACACAAATGAGCCGTTGAAGAAGTTTCACATGGTGGACTCGAGCCTATTGATACCCCCATGGTTATAAACTCTAAAATGGGAACAGATGAGGCTGATCCACTACAAACTATGTACAGAGGGATTATTGGTTCTCTATTATATCTAACAGCTAGTAGACCTGACATTGTCTTCAGTGTAGGAATGTGTGCACGATTTCAAGCATGTCCCAGGGAATCACATTTGAAGGCGACCAAGAGGATTCTGAGGTTGACAGGAAGAGCACGTCTGGGATGGCTCATTTTCTTGGATCCTCACTCATTTCTTGGGGAACTAAGAAACAAAATTTAGCAGCTCCTTCTATTGAGGAGGCTGAATATGTGGCGGCTGCATCTTGTTGTGTTTAACTCCTATGGATCAAGCAACAACTAGAGGATTTTGGAGTTCATATTCATACCATTCCTCTCATGTGTGACAATACCAGTGCAGTCAACATGGGAAAGAATCCAGTTCAGCACAAAAGAACAAAACACATTGATGTTAGACATCATTTCTTGAGAGATAATGTTGAAAAGGGGAACATCATCATGCAATATTGCAGGACGGAAGATCAAATTGCAGATATCTTCACCAAGGCTCTCAGCAAGGATCAATTTGAGAATAACAGATTGAATCTGGGAATGATGAATATGCACTGACCTAACTCCATCCAAAGGCATCTAATCCTTGTTTTGGCTATGATCTGGAGGGCAGGTATCCTCATTACTCGTAATGTATTGTGTAAGTGAGATCAACCATGTACCTACTGCAGGTATACACTCATGAAAAATCACTGGAGCAAATAATGGTCAGAACAATTTAGGAATCAAATCGCATTTGCAGTTGAGGATCTGGTCCCTTTCAAGGTTAGCACTCTCTTCATCTCTTTTAAACTGTTTGAACGAGAACCTTTGAGATCTCCACGTGTCAGTCATCGGCCCTTATGACCGTTGTCCCATCGCTTTAAGTCCAAGTGATGCATCTACTCAAGGGCCTGACACATCGTTTCAAGTTCTTTTTAATAAGACTTTTCTTCACTCCATTTCTCCACTTTTCAAATCTTTTTCTCTCTAAAGCTTTTCGCCATAACTTCTATTCCTCTTTCTCTCTCACTTTCTCTCTGTCACTCTTCATTTCTTTCTCTCAAACAAAATGTCTATATCCTCATCTTCTTCAAAGAAAATGCTAGACTCACTAAATGAAATAGACCCAATGGCATTTTACACATCTTCCGATGCTCCCTCTCCTTCCAAAATGTCGACCATCTCTCCGGTCAACATTGGTGACACATGTCCTCCTAATCCCCAGTCTTCCTTAGACCTCAATAACCCTGCACATGAACCTGGTCCCTGTTCTGCCATGCTGTCCGACCACTTATTTGAGGAAGACCTTCTCGAGAATAAGTCTTCTGAGTCAAATATTCTCGCAGTCAGTGAGAGCCTAGTCGTTGAGAGTCTAACCCAGATGAGGGAAGGGATACTAAGTGAAGAAGGAGAACAGTTTGTGGACGATTTGCTTGGGGGTTCTCAACCAGTGTTTGACCAAACTCCTGAGTTTAGTGTCTACCCTTCGTCCGATTCTACTGATACTGACGAGTATAATCGCCCCATTCGATGGATTGTTCAAAAGAAAATGGTCCCTATCTCCATAAAAGGAAATGAGAAGGTCACCGATGAGACACCTAAAAGACGGCCTTTTACTAGATCTGATTCAAAGAAACTGATGGGTGATGCTATGAAATCGGGTAATGTACTCTTCGAGATACCTGATACTGGTGTGGTGGTTGTCTCCATTGAAGATTCTGAACATGACAGTGTGGGAAAATGTTCTGAAGAAAAAGAGGAAAAACAAATAAAGAAGCCTAGTAAAGGAAAGAGTCAGGGAAAGGGAAAGTAGAAAACATCTGTGGCAAAAAGGGTTGTGTCCAAAAAGAGAAAGAACAAGAGGAAGAGAGAAACCTCTCCTGTTATTAAACCAGCATCTGGAACGGGACCTGGTCCCATGGGAAGTGAGGATGACCATGGAGAAAGCAAACAGTCAATTGTCAACAACTTACGTCTCTAGAAGGTTCTAGGAGGTCGAGTGTTTGACTCTGATATCATCACCAAGCATGGGATGAATTCTCTGTATGATCTCGTGGAAATCCACTTACTTGTTCCAGACCAAGTCACCCATTTTACATGAGGAAGAGGTACGTGAGTTTTAATATAACATTGAGTTTGAAGAGGATGGTACCATAAACACCAGGGTAGGGGACAAAAGTTTGCATCTAACTGAGGACCTGCTGGGGCAAATAATGGAGGTACCAAGAGAAGGGACCAGGTCCGTCATTGGAAAAACATGCACTGTGGAGTTTGTCAAAGAATGCTCTAAAATCCCTAACACACAATGTGCTGGGATTCAAAAGATACTCATGAAATGTGAGTACCAGCTGCTCTTTGAATTTGTCAACAAGGTACTTCTTCCCCGAACAGAAAAATGCATTGTTGCTTCTGCATCTGATCTGTTCATCATGGAGTCACTTTGCAAGTTTGATCTCATAGATCTTCCAGCCCTTATGCTAGAGCACATGTACGAGACTGTGGTTGACCACAAGGGCAAACATGGCATGGGATATGGCTACTTTTTGACGAAAGTGTTTCATCATCTGAACATACCAGTGGGAGCAGGTAAAATTGGAACTGCTAAACAATCCCTCACCCTCAGTACGTTGGTGGAATGTGAGTGTATAGAAGGAAAGGGCAATCCACTGAACAAGGTATCTCAGTTGGTTATAGAACAAGACCATCTGAAGCATGAACTGGAGGAGATGATCGGGCGAGTGAGCAACAAAGATGCTGAAATTGCTTTACTAAAGGCTGAATTGCTCAAAGCGCAAACTGAGGGACCTGGTACTGAAGAGGTTAAGGAATTGAAGAAGCAGAATGAGGAGCTCCTTGCTAAAATTGCAGCTCTTGAAGAGAAAATGATAAAGGATAATGATGTAGGAAATTCCAGGCTCACTCTCCAAGGATAATGATAAAGATTGTGCTGCAACCACAGAGCATACTCAGATAAAACCTTGGCTCTGATACCATTTTGTTGGGAAAATGCGGACAAACACAAAAATATATATGGTCAAAGTGATGGAAATAAAATGGGAAAATAATGACACAATTTTTTTACGTGGAAACCCTTTTAAATAAGGGAAAAACCACGAGCCAAGAGGAGCAACTGATATCACTATAGTAAGAAATTTTACACTGTGTAGTCACGAATACACTACTCAAAGTGACTACTACACACTCAAAAGGAATAACACTCGTTTGGTTTCCACCTTTCTAAAATATCGCTCACACTCTATTTTTCTTCACAAACTATTTTTCTTGTATAGTCTATGGAATACCTCACTTTGCTCTCAAAATGGTTTTTTCTCTCTAACTTGGTGTGTTCTACAAATGAGCAAGAATGCTCTATTTATAGAAGGAGAAAACCGTGCCTATGTCACTAATGACATAGACAAATGTAACTAATTTCAAAGGTAGGTTGCAAATCTTACCAATTTGCCAACCACCAAATCTTTTATTTTCAACTCATATTTGTTGTCACTATTCCTTTTTAACAATTGCTTGTAGCAATTGAGTAGCAAAAATTGACGAATGTAAAAACATGGGATGGACCTCACAGATCTCCCCCTCCAGTCCCATGCACTAGAAAGAGGTATCTCCATCTTCTTTAAAGAGAGATCATACCCACAAGTTCTTTGCATAACTCGAATTTGTCTTTCAGTATCGTCTTGGTCAGTATATCTGCAGAATTTTCACTTGTGTGGATCTTTTTGACGTGAAATGATTCATTCTCCACTTTCTCACAAATTCAATGATATCTGACATCGATGTGTTTTGTCCTTGCATGGTACATGGAGTTCTTCTCAAGTCTATTGCACTCTGGCTGTCACAATAAACAATATACTCCATCTCATGCAAACCAAGCTCTTGAAGAAATCGCTTAAGCCATTTCATCTCCTTGCCGGCTTCAGTAGCCGCAATATACTCAGCTTTAGTTGTAGATAATACAACACACTTCTGCAACTTCGACTGCCATGATATAGCTCCCCCTGAAAAAGTAAACAAATATCTAGTAGTGGATTTTCTATTATCAAGATCACTTGCCATATCAGCATCTATATAGCCCTCAAGATTGGATCTGATGCTCCAAAACACAAGCATTCATCTGAGCTTCCTCTAAGATACATGAGTATCCACTTCACAACTTCCCAATGCTCTTTTCCAGAATTGTCGAGAAATCTGCTGACAACACCAACTGCGTGAGCAATATCAGGTCTAATGCATACCATTGCATACATTAGACTTTCGACGGCTGAGGAATATGGAATTTTAGCCATGCTCTCTTTTTCCTCCCAATCTGTAGGACACATCTTCTTGCTCAACTTCATATGACCAGTAAGAGGTGTGCTAACATGCTTAGCATTCTTCATATTGAAGCGCTCTAGTACACGTTCAATGTAATACTCATGCTCAAAATTTGTTTGGCATGACCCAAGTCTTTCATAGAAAAAGACTTATGCAACTTTTTCTTTAAGTCGTCAATCTTGGAAGTATTCTTGCCCACAATCAACATATCATCCACATACAACAAGAGAATGATAAAATCATTATCAGAAATTTTTTGTGCAAATACACAATGATCTGATGAGGTTTTCTTATAGTCTTGCTCCCCCATAACAAATTCAAACTTCTTGTACCACTGTCTATGAGCTTGTTTTAGGCCATAAAGACTCTTTTTGAGTTTGCACACAAAACTTTCTTTACCTTCTACTTTGAAGCCCTCAGGTTGTTCCATATAAATCTCTTCTTCTAGGTCACCGTGAAGGAAAGCCGTCTTCACATCCATCTGCTTAATCTCTAAATTAAGACTAGCAGTCAAACCCAGAACTGTACGAATCGAGGACATTTTCACAACAGGAGAAAATATTTCGTCAAAGTCAATACCCTTACTTTGACCAAATCCCTTAACAACCAATCTAGCTTTGTACCTGGGCTTCAAGTTGTGTTCTTTAACTTTAACTTTGAACACCCACTTGTTCTTCAAAGCTCTCATGCCCTTGGGCAATTTCACCAACTCATAAGTGTGGTTCTCATGTAGAGAATTCATTTTCATCTTGCATGGCTTCAATCCATTAATCCTTGTGCTCATCTTCCATGGCCTCCTCATAACATTTAGGTTCTCCCCTGTCAGTGAGTAACAGATACTCATTGGGTAAATAACTATAGGAAGAAACCCACTGTTTTGTGGACCTCCTAAGCGGAATATTTGATTCGTCCACAGCTTCATGAGCAAGAGGATCATCAATAACAGTATCATTGTTATTATCAACATCAACATGTTGATTCGATACATGATTATGGGCATCACCAATACCAACCACCTTAGAAACAGTCTCATTACCCATACTTAAGGTTCCAAAATCACCAGGAGTATAAGAAGAGAAAAAATCCTTCCTTGATGTCACGTGAGATGCGGCACCAGTGTTCACAACCCAGCTTGACTCATCACAAGCAATATTTATCATATCTGCATCAAGGACGGTAACAAGATCTTCGGTGGTGACGGTGGCTAGGCAATTTTCATTGCCATCTTCTTTAGTTTCGTCATTGTTTTTGCTCTCCCTCTTCAACTTCCTGCAGAACTTCTTTGTGTGCCCTTTCATGCCACAATGATAGCACTCAATATCCTTAAGTCTGCCTCTGGATTTGTTCCTATTTTATTCTCTATTTTGAGAACTAGGAGTTTTGATTCTCCCCCTGGAGCCAGTTATTAGGACATCCGACGAAGAAGAACCTTGATATTTTCTTCTCATCTCTTCGTTAAAGACACTACTCTTGGCGGAATCCATTGAGATCACACCACTCGGAGAAGAATTTGACAATGAAGTTCTAAATGTTTCCCAAGAGTCTGGTAGGGAACCAAGTAGAAGTAAGCCTTGAATTTCTTCATCAAATTTGATACCCATAGCAGATAATTGGTTCATGATCCCCTGAAAATTATTGATATGGTCTATCATCGAAGAACCATGATGATACTTTAAACTCAACATCTGCTTTATTAAGAACATTTTATTGTTGCCAGTTTTTCGAGCATACAAACTTTCAAAATGCTCCCATAGGGTTCGAACATGTGTCTCCCCAGAAATATGGTTCAACACATTATCGTCAACCCATTGCCT
Source organism: Solanum chiquidenum (assembly GCA_029582725.1). Taxonomy (NCBI): domain Eukaryota; kingdom Viridiplantae; phylum Streptophyta; class Magnoliopsida; order Solanales; family Solanaceae; genus Solanum; species Solanum chiquidenum. The sequence goes on from JAJOOS010024758.1 coordinate 11,195, forward strand.
AATGAATCCACAAATTTGTCTGTGCAACAGATTCCACTCTTCATCCGTTTTATTATCAGGCTTTACAGTGGTAAAGACTGATTGATAAAAATTGTTGACATAAAACAAATCTTCCATTTTTCCTTTCCAAATGGCATAATTGACACCATTCAAAGTAACCATTCTACTTGTGTTGGCTTCCATCGTCCCCTCCCCCACCCAAAAAAAATAGTTATTGCAAACCAAAATAAATCTTTTTTGATGTGAAAGTTCAGACTGTGCTGCAACCACAGAGCATACTCAGATAAAACCTTGGCTCTGATACCAGTTTGTTGGGAATATACGGACAAACACAAAAATACATATGGTCAAAGTGATGGAAATAAAATGGGAAAATATACCGGGATGGAACCGGACTGGACCAGAATGGAACGGGATGGGATAAACGGGACGACACATATAGCTATTTCAAAAAATAATAATTTTTTTTAGTTATTTTGATTTTTGAATTACGAAAATATGAATGTTTATTTATTTTTCTAAGTTTAAATTAATTCTTTTGAAATTTATAATGTAATTTTAATTAAGTTTATTTTAAAGATTTTTTTTTTAATTTTTACTTATTAAATTTGCAAGTTTAAGTTTAATAAAGTTTTTTTGTTTTAAAGTTTTTGAGCTCAAGTTTTCAAGATTTGAAATTTTGAATCTTTTGAAGTTCATAAGTTATTACTTTTTAATATGTTATAAGTTATACTTATAACTTATAATTTAAATAACTTAAGTTTGTAATTTTAAAAAATTAAATAAAAATAAGGATAAAACAATGACACAAATAAATTAAAGAAATATCAATCCAATTCAAATTTTTTTTTTTAAAAAAATATGCCTATATATAAATTATAAAATATAAATTAATTAATAAAAAATAATTAATCGGATTACCGGACCGGAATCGGAATAAACCGGTACCGGTATCAAATGGTGATACCATTCTGTTCCAAGTACCGATTCACGGTGTCCCATTCCGTCCCGAAGACTACTGGACCGGAACTGACCGGAATGGTACCGGATCGGTACCGGTACAACCCGGTCCGGTGCCCAGCCTTACTTTCAACCAACTAAACACGTTGATTTTGACTCAAACTACGTAAAAACAAAATAAGATGTGTTCATATATAAGTTAACACACTATAGCTAGCTATCATATATTGCTCAGATTCTCCAAAAATGTTATCGTATATGTGTCTGATTCTCTAAAAATACATTATACTTTTTAAGGATCCAACAAACACTCATAAACATTTTCAATTAACTTTTGTTTTCTCATTTGCCATAAAACTTAGAGGAGTGAACTTTGTTATAATGACAAATTAAAAAGCTATTATTGTACAATGTGCAACTTTTGTTTCCCTGCCAACCTCTTTTTTTATGAGTTATATAGAAACTCTATAATATTCAAAGTACGTACACTCACTTGGAGCTTCTTGATGTTCCTGGTTTATCATTCATATATTCGATATAACTTACAAGCCAAATTGTAAATATGTAGTTAAGAAGAAGAGGGGAAACAAGATGTTTACTTACAGTAATTGGATTACTTTTCAGCACAGTGTTAATGATATATAAGTTTGCATTTTCCATGTTCGGATTCAAAGCAGCCCATATTCGAAGATTTGTTGTTAAATTGGAAAGATAGACAACAAAAAGTTTGTCCCTTTTTTCACCCTTTGCATTCATGTCTTGTTTTTTAAATGAAATAGGCTTCGAAGACTGAATGTGTATCCGATATGAATCTTCATCTTCTATGTCATTGATTATGCCAATCAGATAAGATATCTTTGGTCTGTTCAAATCATCAATTCTTCTTGGTAACACATCTGATAGTGCAATCAAATCTCCGTTCACTGGTTTATACTTCCGTTTAACTTTCTTCCCCTCCATAGCTCTATTTACCTCCATAGCTCTATCATAATATAAACCTTTAGGAGGTTTAAAATATTTTGATTCTCTGACATCAAGAACCTCGAGTGTAGGGGCTCGTGAAACTTTGGTGATGTTTGAGAGCAAATCAGCATGTGTTTCTTCAATAAGTGGAGTAATGAACGACTTCATGTAATGATCAATCGATAAGAATGTCTCAGGAATCTCCATCACCTTACACATTTTGGACAAAAGATTAATAACTTAGCAAATCACCAACGAACTAGAGAAGATGAATGTTTTTGTAACACCCCATATTCTAAAATAGACCAAATGTAGATTTTCAGAAGTTGCAGGTGCCACCAACGAGGGGCCACCTACTACTCCCTCCCCAGGACCCCAGGAATTCCAGTTAAGGGTCGACCAACGGCAGGACCTATGGACCGTAGGTGGTACCACGGTCTGTGGTTCAAGACCCCCAGATCCCAGTCCCTGAAGCCAATCAACGACTGATCAGGATGGACCGTAGGTCAGTCGACGGTCCGTCGGTAATGCCTATCGTTGGCCCCGTCAGTTTTTAAGTCAGGAGTCGTTTGGTCTTTTCCCCTATGCGTTGGGCACCTAAACTATGTCGTTTTTGGTTAGTTTAAGCGTAACTAAATCAGAACTTACCCTAGTCAATTCTTTCTCCAAAAATCGATCAAACCATAGCAAAAGGAGAAGAAACAGTCTACCAAAACCCTTCGAAGAACGCAACAAGTTTTCCTCAGTTCCAGCCTCGAAATCGAAAGATTTCTCCGTTGAATTCGTCACCAGGTATGTGGGATTTCACTAGTGGGTTCCTTTCACCCATTAGATCCCTACAATTCAGATATATTGTTTAAACCTAGGGTTTCTTGAACTTTAGAAAAGTGTTGTGATTTAGCTGTTAGACTATTCCTAATCAGATTATCATGTTTTCGTAACTATGTTGCTTAATCCTTGCATGAAATTTAGAACTCTAGTTGTGTAGATTCATTTAGTTCATGAATTACACTTGCTAGGTCAATGTATACAGATATACATGCCTCAGTTTATAAATGTTTCATTATTAGTACTTTAATGTTGCATTTTCAGTTAGCATGTTAGAATATTGAGCTATTCCTTATATTTTAGTTATGTTGTATTGTACACATTTCCAGTTTAGTGATCATGTCAGTCATGTATTTATACCCCGACAAGGTATATTGGGTCCTCTCGATAGGGCGTATACATCAGACTCTACGTTTAGCTCACGTGGTTTTATGTCGATTAATAATAGCTCCCATAGTCGGACTCTAGTGCATTTGACTAGGTTTCAGATATATTTCAGTATTCAGTTTCAGCATGTTTGTACTTGGTCATTGCATTCAGTTTAGTTCATATTTAATATATTTCAGTATCTTTATCATGTTCATATTATATCATTTTGCAGTATGCTTTGTTCAGCTTTATCCTATCCTGCATGCTCAGTACCTTTCAAGTACTGACACATACTTTGCGCTACATCTTTTCGTGATGTAGGTTCAGGTTCTCAACATTTAGATCACGTGTAGATCGGTTCCCGATCCGTATTCAACAGTATCAGTGGTTGAGTCCTCATTCTTCGAGGACAACATACATGTTTCTTTTACATTTAGTCTTTCATTTTAGTTTCAGTTTTGCTAGAGTTAGCTGGGGGCATGACCCAGCATCTCTAGCAGTTAGAGGCTTATTTCAGACATAATATTAGATTCAACTTTAGATTTGAGTTTGATCTTTCCGTTGTTAATGAACTCTTAGTACATTTCATATATTCAGACTATTATTGGGTATTCCCCATAATTCAGTTTAGCTTATGATTTTAGCTTCCGCACAATATCTCCTATTTAGAAAATGTTTGTATGTTTATGATATGCCAACTCAGGATTAGCTTGGGGTCACTTGTGATCCTAGATCCCGTGTTTACGTCAAGGGAGGTTGCCTCGGGGAGTGACATTTTCAAAATGAATATTTGTTTCAAATCAAGATATGTTAAATGAGAATAGAGAAAGATAGAACTGCAGTAGATTTCCTCAATACAAACTTGATGCCTTCCATTGTACAAGACTTTGAAAATGTATACATATGAAAAAAGTTCAAATGTATACAGATATTAAGATCATACTCATTCTAAATCCGTCTTCAATTTTATAACATGAGTGATTATGCAAGAAACACAAAATGCTTTCTACAACTGAAAAACAATGGTCGATTCTCGTCTAGCCACTAAGGCAATACTAGCATTTGATCTTGATCAGTACTCCCTTCGTTCATTTTATGTGGCACTAAAGCATAAAACACATACCGGAAACCCAAGTGAGGGATAGTGTGTCTATCTAGTAAGGTTATTGTGTGCTTTAGGTGTTGCCATGATTTCCTTATATGCATGTTCATGGAGGTGCTTAGGTCTTGTTAGGAAACCTGCGGATACATAGCTCACGAATTGTGAATGAGACATTATGTTATGGGAGGGATGTATGTGAGAGGGGATGTAGATAAATTTGAGAGGAGGGAAATGTATTCTAGAGAGGATAATAATGTATCTGAGAAGGAATTTTTATAATTTTTTTTAAAATGGTAGGAAATTTTAGAAATTATTGTATTCTTTTGAAAAGAAGACTTGGGCTTTGGACATGGATCTTGCATGACAATTGAGCTTATAATGTATTTTTTTCTCGTCACGGAAAATTGACATGTAGGTACAAGTCCTACATATATATAAAATTGACATTCTTTTATTTGGGCCGTTGGAGCATGCTATGACTATTAAGTTTATATGTTTCTATCGTAATATCCACAAGTTTTACCCATAAATGACTTCATTTTCTAAATTACTTATGCATTACTACACATAAGTTCAATTGTTCAAGGGCAAAATTAAAATCCAGCTCATTTAAAGGATAAAAACTAATGATCAATCTATTTAAAAGACAAAAAGAACAATTTTATGAATAGGATATATGGGGCTATTTACATTGTTATGGATTAGGCAAACATGTAACAACAACACTTTTATCGACAACGCATAAGACATCATCCATAAGCTCAAAATCATGTAATTGAATGAATACAAGGAGTATAATGATGGATTATTGTGATAATTAGTGATGGATTACTGTGATTTTATACATATAAAAAATAATGATAGGTTAAAATATTTTTATTACGAAAAAAAATATGTTAAAAAGAATAATATGATTATTAGAAAAAGAGCCTTTTAAACCCAAAAATAACAATGGGGGCGTTTTTGGATCAATAACAACACGTACACATGCACTTCCATATGATTTGAAATTAGGCTTTTTGTTGTTTTTTAAATTACTTGCTAAGACATAGTCAAAGCTCAGAATATTTATTTTTTTGTAACTTTAGCAGTGTAAAGTTAAAAAAATTCACATAGTGTAATCTATATTTATTATAAATATAAAAGGGGAAAAAAGGCCTAAAATATTCTTCAATTTTACAGTTTAGAGTTGATAATATCATTTGTTACGAAAATGACTATATGAGAAGTATTGGTGTTGAAACTATGGATAACTTGGAAAAACTATTTACTCATCTTGCAACTAATAATGATTCTTTTCTTCAATTTCGACCATTCTAACTTGACTTGACATCAGCACTTCAACTTTGAATACACACACCTCAACTTTTCTCCATTCTGCGTTCCTCCGCAATTGTGGTTGGTAAGCCAATATTTGTCAAAGGGAAGAGGCTTTCCCTATAACTAAAAATGCTACCAACCTCAGCTGCTTTAAAATATCTCCAACTCTTATTCTTCACATGATAAAAAAAATAAGCCCAAACATCACTTGATTTTATCCATATTGCAAATACAATTTCTTCATCACCATACTTGCAAATATAACAGGGATTCAACTTTATATCATCCTCATGTTTCCATTCTAAAGGAAATTCAAATATTTGATGTTCCCATTCTTCTTTTAAAATCCATAAATGGATGTCTTTAGTAAGAAAGACATCTGGAATATACATAATTCCTAATTTTCCATTCACATCTATTAGCATATAGTCCTTATGTCCAAATTCGTCAAAGTTATACATATCTATACTGTTATGAAATTCAATCGACATTGTGATAGTTGTGAAAATTTCAGATTTAATATCAAACGCAACTATACAAAATTCACGAGAAACGCTAAATCGATAGATGATCCCACTAATTATGCAATCTCCATATCCGAGATAATAATTATGTTCGTCATATCTAATTATCTCCCTCCATGAATTATCTATACCTAAAGTAAAAACCCATGCTCTTGATAATTCAAGATGATTTAGTTTATAAATAGTCAAAAGAACTTTATACTCGTTTTCTTCAGGTTCAAAACCTATTGAACATATCCCGTACGAACCATCATAACATTTTAAGTAGGGAAGATATCTTACTTCTCCTGTAGCGGGATTGAAAATTGAAATATATTTCTCATCCCACGTGCAAAACAAACCATTATCGTAACCAAAACAATTAGAAACACGATCAAAGTGATGACACAACTTATCAAAATTATCAAGTTGATAAGACTTGGTGGTGTTTCCATCTTCTTCTATAGAGTAAAAACCATCGCCTAGGCATCCAATCACGCGATTAATCTTAGAATAATTGAATGAACGGATATCCCCAAAATATGGTTCCAACACAATTGTATTATAAAATTTTGAAACACACTTAAAACGCATTAAAGACTTGGCAGGAAGGCACGAGAAAATTTGGATGGTAATATCTTGAGGAATTGACATATTTTTTATTTTATGGGTTACAATCTTTGACTTGCCCGTTTTATTAAGTACGATTTTTCTTTGTTTAGTCTTAGGTTTAGGACTCTTCTTTTAGAATTAAACTCTTTTAGGTTTAGGACTCTTCTTTTAGAATAAAACTCTTTTAGGTTTAGGACTCTTTAATTAGTATATAAAAATAGCTTTAAAAAAAATCCAAAAATTATTTTTTCATCATTTGAGGGAAGTTGAGTCCTAAAGTAATTGCACGTGCCTATTTTGTAAAAAATAAAGTAGGAATTAAAAAATAAGAATAGCAGTAGGTAACTTCCCAATTTACCATAAAAAAATATAGATATTTGATTTTTTAAAAATTCAAATTAAATATTATTTACTAACTAATTCTTGTCATAAACTGCCACAGTTCTTCTCTTGGACTGCCATTTGTCTTTATTAGGATACTAGATAATGTTGCCCATGCTATGCACGGGCCCAATAATATAAATGGTATGTTTTGGGGCTAATAACCGAGTTTTTGAAGCGGTTGTTTGCGTGGATAAAGGCATAATTTTTTTTTATCACAAATCTGTACTTTCTTTGACGCTATTTAAGGCATAATAAGACTACCCACATACAACATTTTTGAAATATTTTATGTTGTCAATTATCATGATTTATAGTATTTTTACGATAGATTCACTTCAAGAATCAGTGGAATTTTTTGTATTTTTTTCAAAACATATTTTATATTTTCAATTATCATGATTTATAGTATTTTTACGCAATTTTTAAATATAAAAAAAACAAAAAAAAACAAGACAAATAAATTAAAATGGACCCAATATATGTTATTTTTGTTGTCTCAATTTATGTGACACAAATGAAATTTGGAGAGTCATCCAAATTTTCATATTTTTTTT
>JAJOOS010024759.1:0-20561 GCA_029582725.1 Solanum chiquidenum
ATTATAATAATAATTATTATTATAATTATAATAATAATAATTATAATAATAATAATAATAATTATTATTATTATTATAAGAATAATTATAATAATAATATTAATTATAATAATAATAATGTGGGGGTATTTTTGTAAACAAATATTTTTTAATAGTCTTTATACAAGATTTGCTATTTTCAATACATCAAACCAAACAATGTATAAGAAATAATGCAAGCATAACTAATGCAAGCATTACTAATGCATGCATAACTAATGCAAGCATTACTAATACATCATATTCATCATTATTCTTATACACTCTACCAAACGACCCCTTAGGGCTATATTTTAATAGAATTAGTGTCCTCAAATGCATATTTTGTCTCAATAACTGATGTAAACCCTTAAGTTTCAGGTATTTGGATTGAGAGACAAAGCTTGGACGCTATAAAGCAAAAAGGAACAAAGCGGCTGAAAGAACGAAGATAGGACGCCCTGAGGATCGCCTAATCCATTAGGTGAGTCGCCAAAAGGTCCTAAATCCCGCTGAATGTTCCAGTGTGTTGAGCCCTGAAGGAGATGGTCAAGTCTGCGATGAAAAGGAGCATTTAACGCATCGCTGAGCTGTTCTGTGAAGCAGCACTCTATCGCACAATGCCTCAAAACGCAAGAATGATGAAGGCAAAAGCAAAAAGGCGATAAACTAGACCAAAGGGCGGATCGCCGAGTGTGTCAGCGATCCCGACTAACTGCGTCGAATCGTCCTTCGCAGCACATATTTTCAAACACTATAAATACTTGTTTAAATTGTTAGCTTAGGAAGAGAAATCAAACTTTAGACAAAATTTTATTTTGAAGACTTAGAATATTTCAGTTTTAGCTCTTAGAGTTTTTGGAGACATTGTGCTTGAACTTGAAGATTTTCAATTCCAAGAAATTGGAAGTGAGTCTTGAAGAATCTTCATCCTTGACATGTTTAAATACTTTATTCATCGTACCCACTTGATGGAAACACCCGTTGGTATTGATTTCTATCTCTTTTTCATGTCTATCTAAAACCCCAATTCTTGGGGTGTGATTTTGTGAATATGGGTTAAATTTACTGTTGGGTGTTGCTTATTGTTAATATATTCGTTGTTTAAATATGATTTCGTTTAGTAGTTGTGTTTGAACTTAATGAGATTGTAGTTGCAAATACGATTTTATCTTAGTATTTTTGGCTTGCTCGAGAAAGAGGTTTTAAAACTAAGACTACTAAATTGATAGTTGGTGGTTATTGGGCCATCGTGGGTTCAGCTCGAGAGAGTGAATCCTAGGCCCTATCCCACACTTTCAGCTCGAGAGAGTGATTGGGCTAAGGCGGAGGTTGTGCTTAAATGCGGCAACTCGATGTTCGAGAGAAACCGAGTTGATTCGGGGTAAGTTGCTCGAGAGAGAATTTACCTCCACTAAAGTCTAGCCTAGTTACAAATATTCAGCGATGTACTATCAATAACATCTACCCGATAGTGTCTTTTATCCCATATTCCTATCACATCCCAAGAATCCCGTCTCCATATCTTGTTTCCTTATATTTTTGTCGTTTTTGTTGATTAGCTAATACAAACCCCCCATTGATAATTGACGTTTGCGTCACCCTTTAGATTTAGTATGTTTGTATTCAATAATGTTTATAGCTATGACTGAGTAGAACTAAATTTTACTTTTCTATTAATACTCGAAACCACTCCCTGTGGGAACGATCTCAACCCTTGGTTGGGTTATATCACTACACACAATCGTTGGCACTTGAACCGAAGTAGTGTTCTGATACGTGAAGTCAGTTACTTATGAGATGGTTCTATTATGCTATGATGATCTATATGTTGAATATGCATGTTACTTATGCTTTTATACTAAAGTGCATGATGATTCTCAAACTTGGTAAAGTGCATGCTTTTCAATTAAAATATATTTCTTTAGCATGATTTTGTGCATGGCTATCATACTTAGTGTAGTTTTGTACTAACCCATATTTTCTACATTTTTCACCTAGTGTAGGTTCGTTCCGGTTCTTAAGGTTATCTTCTATTGGTTCGAGCTTGGATCGACTATTCTCCTAGCTTGTGGTGAGTCCTCAAGATTCGAGGACGTATGAGTCATTAGTAGTTTCTTTCTACTCATATTATATTCGGACTATGTTGAAATGGTTGTGACCCTATTTTTGATTCAAAGATTGTATTAGATGGCCAATTGAGACAAGTTAGACTTCCACTTGCTATTATAAAAGACTTCGATTGTATGGATAAAAGTTTTAAATTCCGCATCATTTATATTATCTTATGTTACTATATGCTAAGGGGCTTATATGAGACCTTTAGGGGTTGAGTACGCCTTGTTACATCTAGGGGGTACCCCTGGGTCGTGACAGCTTCTCGGGGTCTTGTACGTCATGTCATGTCTAGGGTTAATTTGGGTCGTGACAAACTTCCACGACCCTATGCCCCAGGCTGCAATCATAGTGGTTAACAAGGTTAGGTCAACCCTAACACTTCTTCTTGGCCATCAACGAATGTGAAGGGTCTGATCCTCTACTCTCCACGAATGCGAAGCTGAGGCCGTGAACACGATGACCAAAACACTTGGTCTATGCGAACGCGACACCTGGCTCGTGAACGTCGAAACCAAAGTCATTGGCCTCTTCAAATGTAATTTTAGGTGCACGTATGGGATGAACAAGTGGGGCTACACCAGCCCACACTTAAAATGTATAAAATGCCACAATAGGGATCAAGATTCGTTCAGAACCCTGAGCACATCAAACAAACTATGCTCCCCACCAAATTTCGAATTTCAAATTCAATAGAGATGTCGAAACTTCCAACCAAGGTTGTATCAACAAAAAATAGGATCTTACACCCAAACTCCGTTTTAAGCCAAAATCCACAAGGTAGCTTGGAATTAGTTTGGAAGTCTCAGGATCCACACCAATGGTCTTGTAGACCAAACTCGATGTTCTAGAGCTAACAGAACCGTCAGAATTACATTCTAAGGTTGTCTACTTAAAGTTTTGACCAAAGTCAACTGTTCAAGTTTTAAAAGCTCCAAAATACACAATCTCACATAAAACCAAACAAACCACTAGGTGACCAAGTTGTCTGCCCAATAAGTCTTAAATGACTTGGGATATCTATAGGGAAGCTCTAAATGTTGAAAAGAATACAATAAAAAGGAAATTACCTAGATGATCATTACATCATCATTCACACCGATTTGTTATTCTAGATTTTGAAGCATATGCAAGGATATTAATCATTCTAGGACACCCTTCCTTATAACATATTTTGTAACTTCCTCTCTGAACTCCTTTACACTTTCAAATACCATACCACCACATCAACATCACAAGATGAATCATATTTCTCTCTATTACTTTTTTTTTCCCCTCGTAACTTCCCTCCTTCAAGTTTATTGTCAGAAACATGCATTAACTCATCATCACTTCAAAAATTATCACAATTAAAACTGTCATAGTATGTCTCATCTTTTGTTAGCTTATCCTTGAATTTTTTTTTTGGCCTTTTTCAATATGATCATATTATTAGTCTAGTCCTACTTCACCTAAATAACCTTTTTTTCTTTCTTCTTGTTCCTCTTATTTTCTCTATTAAACCTTCTCACATCTTCCTTCACAATCCCCAACTCCTCATGCACATCGCTTTATAATCAATGGACTAGTCAGAATCTCCATCATCATTGTCTCTATTGTGTTCTGCTTTTTTGTGACAGTTGATTCAACTTCTTATTGAATAGATGATTTAGTTTCTTATTGGACAGAAGGTCCAACATCTTCTTCGAACATGGTCTAATCTATTGAAAAATAATCATCAAACTCTTTGGCTAGATGAAATTATAGAAGAAGAACTAACCCTAACTCTTGATATTTGCCTTGGGCACTTAAATAACCACAATGATCATCTCATATATATATATATGAATTAGCTTTTTTACATGTCCAAAGACCATCTCATGTGACCGGTAAAAGAAACAACAAGTACTCTATATTACTCAAATCAGATTGAGCTGAAAATTTCAATATACAAAAAAATGTGGCCACGTGTTCCCCATCTTTAGTATAATAGACAAGTCTAAACTTAATGGAAATATACTATTTTCCGTATAACCTTGGCCATCATTTAATACAATTGAACCTACACTTACACATTAAACTAAAGCGAATGTGCTTATACATCATAAATAACTCTGTCTGCAAAAAAAAACTTTCCTGGCATGCATTACACTTCAACAATGTATAGACATTGCATTACTCCCATATGATGATTACAAAGTTTACTCATCGATCAATACATAAAAAGGAAAATATAGTACTCACCACTCAATATACTATGGAAAAAAAACAAATTACAGCCTCGTGCGAAGCTCAGGCTCTTTACCTAGTTCTAAATAGAATTTCTATATTTAACAATACAAAAACCAAATATTTAAATTAGAACCCTAGAATGTTGATTTTACTGAAAAGTCCTAATTTTTGAACTAATTACCAGAAATTCTAATACCCATATGTTTAGTTAGTCAAAAATTCTTATTGAAAACTATGACGAAATCAAATTCCTAATTAAAAGATCATCCAAAACTATGGCAAAACCCTAGCTAAATAATACGACGAAACATAAACGAAAAGAAAGTCTTACATAAGACAAAGAAAACAAATAAACCACATTATAAGAGTATATAATCACTTACTTGGTAAGAGCTTTAGACAAGCTCAATAAATATTTTATCCAAATCAAGCAAAAGTTTCACGTCAATACACTACAACTGATCCAAATCAAGTAAAACCTCACGAAAAATTTATCCAAAATAAAGAAAATGTTCAACTAGCAAAATAAAAAATGTTCAAAAATCCATCTTTTACTCTGACTATTAGACTTCTTAAGATTAGGATAATGAGAAGGGAGTAGAAGTATTAATTAATGAGAAGACTTTTAAAAGAGGATAAATATTGGAGAGGGCGAGCTTATTATTTATCTAAGTGGATATTCACATTAGCTATTCCTCCACCGTATCTTTCATGTGTAGACACGATTGAGGAATCTAATCGTTATAGGGATACAAATGAAAAAAAAAACTAAGAAAACATTAATAAAAAACACTGAGAAAACATAAATTTGGGTACTTAATATGTATGATATGTAGGTGTTCACTACATAAAAGCTACTCTATATGTTCCTTATTAGATGAACATTTTTTTATTTTATGTGGTGATTAAGAAATCATTAATAAATGAGAAAACAACCAAATATCCCCTCAACCTATTACCCGGTTCTCAACTACACACTTATATTTTACGGGAGTCCTATTACCCTCCTAGAGTATTTTAAACACAAATATTGACACCCTTAAAATGTCACCCCCAAATCATTGTTGCTGGGTGTAATACACACACCTATTTTTTCATAATAAATTTTTTTTAAAAAAATCATCACCAAAATACATCAATTTTGATGTTTTTCATTTTTTCTCCACCATTCCATTCATCTTCCTAAATCATCCCATTTTTTCTCCATTGTTCCCAAATGTCTCATCTCCTCCAATCGACCTCCATCTCCATCACACCCGTCATCCTCCGTCTTTCTTCTATCTTTTCGATTATTTATTTGTACAAAATCTTGTTGTCATTGTTGAATTCAATAAATTTGACATGAATGTTGAATCTTTTTATTATGGTATTTTACTGTCATTATTGTCTAGTTCTGCATCCATTGGTTCTTTCGTTGCTTTTTTTGATAGATTTGAAGATGAAATTTTTCTTGCCAAATTTCAAATTCTAATACAACTTTCAATTTCAATCAAGAAACTCACAAATATCAAATTCTAAAACCCACTTTCAGTTCCAATCAAGAAACTCGGGCTGCTACAATAATCGAAAAGATTTCTCTAGCAAAAGCTCTAATATCATTTTTCAATGTCGGATTGAAAGTATTTTCCATTGAGATGAATAAATTAAAGGATTATCATTAACTTTCTTTTGGTTATGTTGTCTATTTTTAGGAAAGATTTGAAGGGGTTGGTCATGAAAAAGTTCACTGTGGATTAAAAGTAAAAAAATGAAAAAATAAAATGTTGTATAGGTGCTTGCCATGGCAGCCATGACAAAATTTAATCGAGAGGTGTAATTTTTGAAGGAGGGAAATAGTGAGAGAGAGAGAATGTGATTGTAATTAATTTTTTTTTTTTTTTTTAATTATATTGAATTTAGTTAAGAAATGACAGTTGTTTAATGATTTAATTTTGACTTATTTATTTGCCTTACACTTGCCTTCAGGAAAGTGAACATACTTGATGTGCCACATCAGCACTTAAGGGTGTCAATATCTCTGTTTAAAATACTTTAAGGGGTAATAAGAACTCCGTAAAGTATTGATGTGTAGTTAAGAATTGGGTAATAGGTTAAGAAGGTATTTGGCTGTTTTCTCTAAATAAATTGATCAACTTTTTGTTCATATTAATTTGCCTCTTGAGAAAAAGAATTTTTGAATCTTCAAAACCTGTTTAAAACTTCCAAAGCCATATTAATTATAGGGATAAATAGGGAAAAACTAATTAATTCAATCACGATTTAATAAATGATCAAGTAATACTCCCTCTGTCCCTAATTACTTGTCCCTAATTACTTGTCAATTTTGACAAATCAAGAAAACACATTTTTTTTACCTATTATATCCTCAATTAATTACTTTGAAAAAATTAGAACTTTTTGAAAATCCTAAGTTTTTAATTCATCCAATTCATAATTGATGGAGGTAAAATGATAAACTTACTAAATCAATTATTATTTTCTTAATAGGTATATCAATTTAAAAATGAATAACTAATTAGGAAAAAAATGAGTATGAAATAAATATTTTTAGTAAAATGCACATCTAATTGGTTATTATTACACTCCTGTACTCCCTATACTATATGTGCACTTTGGCACCTAAAGTTGCAATAATAACTTAGGCTAAACCCCGAATGCAAAAGGCAACAGTCGCTAAACTGGTGCTAGCCGGAGTTGAATCGCTGAAGCTGAAGACTGGATCGGATTAGAATTCCAAATGAGTTAAAAAAATGTTCACACAGTTTGGCGCGACGGCAGATTCACTGAGCAAAGCCTCAAGCTTGATGTTCCGCATCGGCACGGACGCCCACCTCTACGATGATCCTGATGATGTCAATATTGCTCCCCTTCTCGACAGCAAATTCGACTCTGAAAAATGTGAAGCCCTCAAGAGATTACTTGCTCTCATTGCCCAAGGATGCGACGTCTCCAATTTCTTCCCTCAGGTCTGTCAGAATTTTAATTCTTATCAAATTCTGACTTTTATTGAAGTTTGTTTGATTACTGCACTGTAGGTGGTGAAAAATGTGGCTTCACAATCAATGGAAGTGAAGAAACTGGTCTACTTGTACCTCCTGCATTATGCTGAAAAGTATGACACCAATTTTTAAAATGAGATTACAATAACATGAGGGAAAAAAAATCTTATTCTCTTATTTATATTTTAGGCGTCCAAATGAGGCATTGCTTTCAATTAACTGTTTCCAGAAGGATTTGGGAGATCCTAATCCATTGGTAAGGGCGTGGGCACTTCGTACAATGGCAGGAATTCGGCTTCATGTGATTGCACCCCTTGTTCTTGTAGCAGTGGGAAAATGTGCAAGAGATCCATCAGTATATGTTAGGAAGTGTGCTGCTAATGCACTCCCAAAGTTGCATGATTTGCGTTTGGAGGAGAATATTAGTACTATTGAAGAGGTAGGTTTTGTAGCTTTATAAAGTAATCATGTCCTTGTAACTTATACAGGAAAGAACTGCTCCAATGATCAAATTATTTATTTAAATATCATAACAGATCTGTTCTAAGCTAGGACATTCTCTTGATTTGTCCTGAAAATTAGACTTCTGACTTATACAATAGCTAAAGCTGTTTAAATATGATTTCATTTCACTTTTGACAGTGGTTCAGGTCCTTCTCTTCTCACCAAAACAAAAAAAGAACTTTACTCAACTTTGATTTTTCATATTTTCTTCCGTGTTGCCATATATGTTTTCTACAACTAAACTGCAATCGTGGCTTCAATCATGCTCATGTCATACAAGCAAACCAAAAAAACAAGCAATTGGATTTCATCATTCCTAAATTTGACTTCTACTATTCTCCTATGTGGTTTGCAAGCTATTGCATAGGAGCGGGGGTTTTACCCTGGGCGCACCCAAAGGGTAGCGGCTGCGGGTTTCCCTTGTCATCAAAAAATAATAATTTGACTTCTACTGCATCTACTATTATGTTTTGCAGCTTGTTGGGATTCTTCTGAATGACAACGCTCCTGGAGTAGTTGGAGCTGCTGCTGCTGCATTTGCTTCTATATGTCCTAATAATTTCTCTCTAATTGCAAAAAATTATAGAAGGCTGTGCGAGACTCTCCCTGATGTGGAAGAATGGGGTCAGATTGTTTTGATAGGGATCCTTATACGGTATAGTATTGCTAGGCATGGTCTTGTTAAAGAATCCTTGATGGTAGCTTCCCATTCTCCAGAGAATTCTAATTCAGAAAAGGAAGGATCTGAAACCTATTTTGGAATCAAAGAGAGAACCAATGACATTGGGAGTGTAGTTTGTGAATCTGAGATAGCAGAAATGGTATCCAGGAGTTATCTTGAAGGACCAGATAAGTATTTATCCCGACCATGTTCCGAAAGAGCTTCTTCTTTCAAGGACTTATCAGACTTTACATCTGCAAAAAGTAACGATGATGTGAAGATCCTGCTACAGTGTACTTTACCTCTACTGTGGAGTCAAAATAGTGCAGTGGTACTTGCTGCTGCTGGAGTGCACTGGATTATGGCTCCAAAAGAAGAAATCAAAAGAATTGTTAAGCCTTTGTTGTTTCTGTTGAGATCATCCGATGCCTCAAAATACGTGGTAATTCTGTCTCCCAATAGTTTGAGTCAAAACTGATTCTTATTTACTTGGTAATATGTCTCAGGAGCCATTGAAAATTTTAGGCTAGAGTGATGGACAACAAACGTTGAGAGGTGGCATTTTAGTTATTTAAGCATTTACAACATAACATTGATCCTCTGTTAACTTCTTGGACAGTTCCTGTAGGAGTTTGTCATCTGCAATGCATATGACCTTCTATGGGAATTCAAGCTTTGATGAGTTTGTATTTAGTTGTAACGGTATTGTAGATTGAAAAAAACATGGCAATATAAACTTCACGAGAGGTTAAAACATTGTACAGTCCTCTCAATTCTCTTGCTTGTAATTGCTTAAAATCACCTTGTGCTGTGTTAGCCTTTCAATGAGGCAAAAACACATGTGGAAATATTTTGAGCATCTCCACTTCCTAATTTCACAAGGTGCTGCTGGAGTTCTATGCTCCCTAAAAAGAGTGAGAAAAGAAACAATGTCATTCTGTTGCTGGTAGAGTGTGACTTAGAGGTTGAAGGAAGAGGAATATGTGTTTGGGAAGGTAGGCTGACAACTCAAGGGCAGAGGGTTGCTCGCCATGACCTTTTTGTGATTTCTCACTTTTCTTGTCATGTAGATTGATATTTCTAGTTGAACGTTCATATTGGATCACTTAAATAGTAGTGACAGTCACTCACTGACTTGTAATAAAGAAAGTGCTGATGGTCAAGTTGCTGCTTTCCTAAATTCAGCCACCAAATCAACATCTGCCAATTAATTTCTTTGCCCGGAAGTTTACTTGGTTCAAGTCTTTTTCACATTTTGTTCGGCCTACAAATCTTGGGTGCTTCAATGAAGTTTATCCACAGTTTAGGTTGTGGAAAAAGTGTTTCTTGGAACTGGATTAGAATTCTTCTCCACGGGAATTTTCACAAGTTGACGAAATTTTTGGTCATGGTTTAAGAAGATTTGAATTCTCCAGTAACTTACTAGCTAGTGAGATGAGGTCGTTAGATCTTTAGGGTTGTTTGGTATGGGGGATGGGATAAATAAAGTTATCCCATGGATTGGGATATCCCACGGGATAAGTTATCCCACCATATATATGGAATAGCTTGTCCCATCATTATTATTGTCCCTTCTCCCTCATACCAAACGACCCCTTAGGGACTGTTCTTTTGGACTTTGTCTTCCTTAAAATACTATGACCGCATTATTTTGCTGCAATCAAACATACATCCGTTAGTAGAACTTTGTTTTTGTGAAGACTCTATGATCCAACTTAGTTGCCATCTACAATACGTTCCCTACTTTTGGTGTATATGTAATTCGCTGGTTGGTGCAGGTACTCTGCAACATTCAAGTGTTTGCTAAAGCAATGCCTACCTTGTTTGTTTCCCATTTCGAAGACTTCTTCGTGAGCTCTACTGATCCATATCCAGTGAAAGCTCTGAAGCTTGACATACTATCTTTAATTGCGACAGATTCATCAATTTCACCTATTTTTAATGAGTTCCAGGTATACTTTTTTATCTAAATTAATGTGTACATTTTTCAAACCATAGTGATTGTCTTGATCTAATTATTTGAGATGTTATAGACTAAGCAAACTCAGCTTCATACAGTCATGAATCCTTTTAAAGCACCTTTCTCTCCTTTTTTATAAGCCACTGAATGTAATGTTTGGTTTATTCTTTTTCAACAAAAAAGGGAGTATGTGTGCATTTTATGATTTTTCTTATGTTGCAATTTAGTTGCTTGCACATTGGGGTTTCCAATCTCTTTACAGTCACGTGTTAACTTCGCATCATTAAATTCTTTTTCTCTTTGTTGTTGTGGAATTAGTCATGCAAGTTGGTTCTAATTTGTCAGTTCATTTCTAGGATTATATTAAAGATCCAAGCAGAAGGTTTGCTGCAGATGCTGTTGCTGCTATTGGCTTATGTGCCCAACGACTTCCAAATATAGCAAGCATATGTTTGGAAGGGCTATTGGTTCTGACTTCATCTGGTAAAAATATCTTCTGTCTAAATCTATAGGAGAGCTTTTGTTTTTTGTAATTCTGAGCTTCATTTCTTCATTTATTTAGTTTCAGTAATTTAAGTGATCACGGACACATGCAGAAATTTCAGATGTGGACATAGCATCAATGGATGAAGAAGCAATTATTCTGATTCAAGCAATAAATTCCATCAAAACAATCATAAAACATGAACACTCAAGTCATGACAAAGTGAGTTGCTTTACTAACTCGACAAATTTGCACATTTTGCAATTTCTAGTCAATCATTATCATTTTGTTACCTGTTAATTAATAATGATATTTTAGGAATTTTCTTGATCTGGTAACAAATACTTCCTCTGTTAAGTGTACATGACACTATTTCCTTATTTGTCCGTTCCAAAAAGAATTTGACATTTTTATATTTGAAAACATCTAACTATAAACTTCTCATTTTTCCTGTAATGAGAACTTATAGACACAAATGTTATGGTATGTGGGCATCTCCAACCCTAAACTCTATTTTACTCTCCAAATATAGAGTTCTCTATTTTTTCAGGCAATCAACTCCAACCCAATTCTCTATTTTACTCTCTAAAAAAAAATCTTTTTCTCTCTCCTCAATATTATATTATTATTTCTATTTCATTCTTATTTTCTTATTTCATAGTATAAATCCTTTATTTCATATTCCCAATAATTACATTATATAATTTTCATGTGTAATTTTTTTTATGTTTTTCAAATTTTTATTTAATATAAAATTATATTTTATTCTTAAATAACATAAATTACAAGAAAATATTATGTAATATACAAATTAATGGATAACTTCAAATAAAAGTGAAATACAATTACATAACAATTACATAAACACTCAATTTTTCGAAATTATTATGTTGCTCCCATAAATGCTCTATTAATGCATTACGGAGTTCAAAATGAACATTTTTGTTCTTAATTTTTTTATGTCTAGCTAAAAATTGTTAAAACCGAAGATTTTCATCTACCACCATTTTTGTCGTTGGAGTTGAGCCTCTATGACATCTTGAATTGGTGTATTAAAATCATGTTCATCCTCAATTATCATGTTCTGCAGTATAATTCTCTCCTCATATTCTATTTTTTTTTTGAATAGTGCTAAATTTGGAACCGACCTACTGAATTACTAAATTATTGTTGTGATAAATTAATTATTATGTTACGTATTGTATTTATCTTGTATTTAAATTATTATGTTATGTATTGTATTCTTATCTTGTATTTAAATTATCATATTATGTATTGTATTTTTAAATTAAATTTTTCATCTTATCATTTTAATTTTGTGTTCTTTATAGTGAAAATTAATAATAAAATCAAATTATATTATTGACGAAAATTAGAAAAACTTAAAATACTATTAATTCGGGATGAAAGTAGTATATATTAAATAATATATTTTTAAAAATATTATATTACATTTAAAAAGAATGATGAATATTAGATATTTAAGTAATGACATTATATGTAAAATAATATGTTAATTAGAAAGTAATAGAAATAATAATAATATATTGAAAAAGTGAATTGGAGAACTACTATTCACCTCTCTAAATATGAAGAATAGAGAGTGATATGGAGGTGGGTTGGAGTGCCCATTCTCTATTTTACTCTCCAAATATAGAGAATGGAGAGTAAAATAGAGGTGGGTTGGAGATGGTGACCACAAGTTTTAGAAGTCTTATAGCCACACAAATATAATGAGTAATGACATGTTTAAGACCACAAGTTTCAAAAGTCTCCCCTTTTTTTACTTTAAAAACCATAAGGAGTCGAATTATGTCACACAAATTGGAACGGAGGAGTATATACAGTGTTTCATTAATGTTGCTTCAGGTACAAGGCAGACTGCTTATTATCTTAGGAGTCTTTTATCCAGGGGCAGATTTTTTTACCTCGGTTGAAACTCTGTATATATATATGTATAAGAAATGTTATAAATATAAAACTTGGCACCCGGAGTATCAAGATGGTCCACGGTGCTAGTGGTTAAACCCTATGTTTTCCTCCCAAGGAACACCAGTCCGAATCCTTGTTGCTACTCTTCTAAAAACATTTTAGTATATTTCTTTGACCATTTTTTTTATTTTTATCTTTTCACGGGAACTTTTGGTATTATACTTAACAAAAGCAAGCTCACTTGTTCACTACGAGTGGAAATCAAATGAACAAGTTCTATTTATCTTCTGTGGATTCGTATCATTTTTCTTTCTTTATCTGCTCCTCTCTCTTCATCAAAATTTTAATAATCTTTTCCTGTTACCCCAACTTCATTTCTGTTTCCGTCTCTTATCTTGAATTTTACATGTTATTTTATTTTTATTTATATGGTTTATTAACAAAATACAAAAGACAAGGGTATGTTGAGTCTTGGTTCATGCTGATTTAGAAAATAATTTTTTTTGTATTATAGAAATTATGCTTGTAAGCTTGAGTTGATGTACCCAAAGGCGTATCCAGGATTTTGGAATGATGGGTGCACAGTGCACTATTGTGAAATGGTGAATCTAATTGGTTTGACACTTAGTTTCGTATCGTTGAAAACAGTTAAAATTTTAAATCTATAGGTCCAAAATTGAAATGATTAATTAATTATAACGCCAAAAATGTTACCAATAACCACTTAGAGAGGTGTTACCTAATTTTAAAAAGAAAAATAGTACAAGATAAATACAAAATTCAAATTTCTAATGTCATTGAGAGGTGCACTCAATCATCATTTCATTATATGATACTTCGATTGTGGGTTCACACATCTATATTTAACAAAAAATTTAAAAATATAACACTACTATATATGATTTCTGGAGGGGAGCATGGGTTCACGTGAACCCGGTGACCCCCTCCTGCATACGCCTCTGGTCATGTACATGTATCAGTCTAAACATGAACCTTTCTAAATAATATTTGGAATAATATGTATCTATGTATCGAAAAGACAAATAACCCGAACTGTAAACAGAAGTTGATCAAACTGATCAAATGTTTACTCTATTTGAACCATATAATTGTAAATACGTAATTTTACAGTAAAGTGGCCCCCGGAACCTCCAAATCTTGGATCCGCCTCTGGTTTTAACAGGTAACGTTGCATGTTCGCTGTCCTTTGTAGAAGAAGGTGCTAATGGACTTGTCTTGCCACCTCTCTCATGTAGACTTCAGAAGACGTGTTGCAGAAATTTAATGCACTGTTAAAATTTTCTGACATGGAACTTTTGAATCTGAACTCTAATTGTAACTTAGACACATTTATTAAACAAGATGTTTATAGTTTAGAGAACACCACTAAAGGAGCCTGCAGTGACTAGTGCCACCAGAAATGTGGAAATTCTGTCCGTTAGCTGAGCCATGAGTAGAAACTTTACATGTAAAATCTACGTTACTTTTATTTTGAGATGGCAACATGAGCAATCAATTAACCTTCATCCCATTTTTTTTAATGAAGTAAGGTGTTTCATTAGTTGCATCAAAGAGTACAAAAGTAAAACTTAGCGCCATTACATGATGTCATGCTAGAACCAGCCTAGGGAGCTAACCAAAAACCAGAAAAATGTGGGGAAGCAGACAAACATGTGGCTAAGTCAAGGATAGAGAAATAGACAGCTACCATTCTTATCCCCAAATTCTCATATTTTATTTTTTTGGAAGCAAGAAAATCATTTGAATTGCAAGTTATTCAAATTCGACTTCTTTTGACTTGAATAGACCATCACGTGCCAAAGTCTACTCCCTGGCACAAACATCAACCTTTGAAATGCATGATAAGTTGACTGTTCAGTTTGGGTTGAGCAGGAATTGAATCCTAATGCAATACATCACTAAGCGACCTGTGGATGTATTGCAGGTTATCAAAATCCAGAGCTATAATTGATACTTCCTAAATGCAATACTTGCAGAAATGTCATTTTAATAAGATCTGTTTCTGGTACATAAGCTGTAACAATTTACTTGCACCTTGCTTCTTCTTCTTTTTCTACTTACACCTTGCTTATGATGGGTGCTACATGCATTATTTTATGTCCTCCCTGTATATAACGGTTAACATACTTGTCAAAAACCCAGAAAGAAAAAAAAAGAAGTATATGCAATAATCTTTGACACAGAACTTACTCACTCACTTGTTTTGATAAAGGTGATTGTTCATTTGGCTCGTAAGTTGGATTCTATCCAAGTACCAAGTGCACGTGCAATGATTATTTGGATGTTGGGCGAGTATAACTCCATGGGACATATAATTCCAAAGGTGTTACCCACGGTTCTCAAGTATCTTGCTTGGACCTTTTCTTGTGAAGCACTTGAAACGAAGCTCCAGATTCTTAATGCCATGGTCAAGGTAGAGCACTACAAATATATTTGTTTTTCTTCAATGAGTCTCTAGCTCGAATGTTTTTGGATGGAAAATTTTGCACTCATCTTAATTGTACTTTTTAACTCTGGAAAATCTTCTTCTTTTCTCATAATTATATTCCTTTGATGTTCTTGGCCTAATTGGAATATTTGCCTATGTCTGTACTTTGCATTGTTTATACAAAAATTGAATCTATAATCAAACAGCAGAGAAGGTGAGCTTACTGTTTAATGGCTTCAATTGCTATTAAGAAGCACAACTGACATTGTAGGGGCATCATCTCCACTATCGGCAATGGTTCTTTTTGTGCTAGATTTAGTTACTCCAGTATCTATTGAGGAAGTAGATTGATATGAGACTTGGATTCTGTTATTTACAGGACGCGTTATGATGTTTGTTGATCTACATAAGCATCCAACAAAATCAATAAATGACATGTATCCTTTTGACAAACTAAAGATGATTATTAGAGTATCTTTGTTATGAGGAGTGCTTGGCTGTACTTTCAAGCTCTCTGTAATATGAGTTAGTCTGTCCTAAAATATGATTGCTAAAAATTGTGTAACCTGACATACCGTTGTGAGTTTACATATTGAACTTATTCTGCTCATAGATCTGACAGAGGATTTCTCAAAAGTATAAAGATTAGATGTTGCCAACTCATGTATTCTTTGAGAAAGAGATGCTATCCAAATATGTAACTGATTTGGTATTTTTATGAAATAATTTCCTTTGATTAATCAATGGCTGAATTTCTTAAACCTCGAGTTGATTATTTCAGGAACCTTGTCTCATTTAATCAACAATAGGCTTGTATTTTTTTCAGGTCTTATTACATGCAGAAGGGGAAGCACTATCAACCTTCAAGACACTCTTAAACTATGTACTTGAACTAGCTAAATGTGACTTGAACTATGATATCCGTGACCGTGGACGTCTTCTACAGAAACTCTTATCTCACTACATAGGCACTCATGAGTTGGAAGAATCAGCTCCTGACAGCACATTGCATGTACTTGCAGGACATTTATTTGGGAGAGAAACAAAACCCATACCTTCAGAACCATTAGCGTATCGATTTTATCTTCCTGGATCTCTTTCACAGATGGTTCTTCATGCTGCTCCAGGATATGAACCTCTCCCACAGCCGTTAAGTTTGACCTGCAATGATACTACTCATGAATCCAATATGGTAATAGGTATGAAACAACCAGGGAATGGAGCCACTCAAAGTGAATCGTATGAAACTGATGATGCTGACACGGTATCTGGATCACTAAATGAAGAAAGCACATCTGGTTACAATTCTCACGATTCTAAAACTGGTTCAAGTGGAACTCACGGTAGCCACAGGAGTGGGTCTGTGAGTGATGATGATGAGCATGCTGGTCCACTGATTCATCTTTCTGACAGTGGCAATGCTCATGGGAATCAGTTGGGACCAAGGTTTTATCAAAATTCTGACTCCAATGATCTTGGGGAATTAATGTCGATAAAATCTCTTGAATCCTGGTTGGATGACAATCCTGGTTCTACCCACAATTCGGTAGAATTAAATAATGTCTGTCAATCATTGGCCAGAATTTCAATTGGAGATATTAGTAGCAGAGTGAAACCTAAGTCCTACACTTTGTTAGATCCTGCAAATGGAAACGGCTTGAGTGTGGAATACATATTTTCATCAGAGGTGTCAAGCATATCTCCTCTGCTTGTTTGTATTCAGGTCACATTTACCAACAATTCAGTGGAAGCTATGTCAAATTTACAGTTGATCGAAGAGGATTCTGGCATGAGGGTAGAATCTTCAGATCAAGTGCTGACATCAGATGAGAGGTTATTGTTGTGCTTTACAATTTTCAATATTTACTTTGTTGGTCAAAATAATACTAATTCTTATGGTGAATAATGCTGTTTTGAGAGCATGCCCTTTTGAATATTTCTTTTGTCAGTCGACCTTTTCCTAGATGTAATGATAAGATAGTTCTTTAAGTTATGCTGTCCTTTGTGAAGGTTCTCTTTCTCATCTAGAAAAACTTTTTTTCAGTTCCTCTTGTTGCTAATTGCTATATGAACTAGTGGCCAAGAGTTCATCGCTTCACTGGTCTTCAGGCATTCAGTGAAATGCTCGACGAGATAAGTAGATATTATCATAGAGCTAGCTGAGACCATTACAGAAATGTAAATATATAATTCATCTCTAGTCACTGAAATGGATAATTAGAACATCTCAATACCTGGCCCCCAGTTTCCTGAATGGTCAGTTATTCATATAATACGATTGATAGTGTAGAGGGTGCATTTTTGTCTTAATTAATTTCCTATTCTTCTCTGTTGCTATGAAATGTTCTGCTCTGTTCATCTGCTGTCGTTGTCTTTGATTTTTAGTAATATGATAACTTTGGCATTACAATCGTTCTATTTAGTCATGCTATGACACCTTACTCTTTCTTGTTGGTGAGGGCTCTTGCACTTGTTCATCTTTGTTTGTAGATCCAAGATGTCTGTTAATGATGTGCCAACTCTAGTTCCAATGGAAGAAATTGCTAAGCTGGAGCGAGGTCAGGTTATGCAGAGAACCCTTCAGGTCCGGTTCCACCATCATCTGTTGCCCCTTAAACTGCTTTTATGGTGCAATGGCAGGAAGTATCCTGTGAAGTTGAGACCTGATATTGGGTATTTTGTAAAACCTCTAGCAATGGAAATCGATATGTTCTCAATCAAGGAATCTCAGCTGCCTGGAATGTTTGAATATATAAGGAGGTCAGTTGTTTGAACCCTTGATGTTTGGTTTGTTATTGTTTTGTGTCTCATGTCTGTGTTGAGAGGCCAAGAGATTGTTGCTTTTATCAAACCAAATTGGCAAATCCAATTGTGTTATTTGCGGATCTGCTGATATTTTATCAGGGTAAATCAACTGAGATATGCCATTTCGCCGTTTTTATGGAAAATGATGACGATTCTCTGTTCTTGAATTGTGTGTGGGTGTGCCCCGGTTCTCGAACCTTACAAATGGGAAAAGAAAGTAAAAACCCTCTACAAAGAGGACATCTGAGAAATATTAGTTTTAAGTTGGATGTGTAAATGGAAGTTTGAAGTTCTCCACAACTTGTTGTTTTGTGGGCTTTACACTCTTTGTTCTAGAATTTTCTTGTGACGATTTTCCTATAATTTGCTACAGGTGTACTTTCATTGACCATATCGAAGAACTTAACAAGCTTGAAAGCCCCTTAGCAAAGGACAACTTCCTTGTTATCTGTGAAACTTTGGCTTTAAAGGTGCTTAGTAATTCCAATCTTTTTCATCTATCCGTGGACATGCCCGTTGGTACCAACCTCGATGATGCGTCAGGTTTACGGCTTAGGTTCAGTGGTGAGATATTAAGCAACTCAATCCCATGTTTAATTACTATTACTGTTGAAGGTAGATGCTCCGAACCGCTGGACACTAAAGTAAAAGTGAACTGTGAAGAGACTGTTTTTGGCCTGAACTTTTTGAACAGGGTTGTGAATTTTTTGACTCAGCCTGCTCGATTGTGATGAAAATCTATTTTACTCCGAAATGAAGTGATCATTGTACTATTTTTTGTCCTCAGGGTGTTAATTATGTACATTTTCCTTGTATCAGTAGTTCTTCATATTCAAGTTACTGCAGATGTAAATCTGGACATCACTGTTTGTTCGTATAGATGATTTGTTGTTTCGCCTTGTATCAATGCATTCGTATTACGTATTGAATCCCAAAAAAAAGAAAAGGAAAGAGAATAATTCTTTGGAAAAACACTCTAAATTTAACTCGTCACTGTACAAAAAACTAAAATGAGGTACGGGAGACATATTTTTGGAATTACTATCGTCTATCCGAAACGAAAAGGCTCTCATCCGGAACAATACAAGGTCTTGTTGACAAAAAATTGTTTCTCTTGGACAATTTTTGATTGACAATGTATAGTGGAAATTAACTTAAAATGAAAGATTTTTGTGGTGATCTAGAAGCAGAAATATTTTGGGACAATTTTCTGATTGATAAATGACTGCAGAAATGGAAATTACAAACTAAGCTGAAAAATGAAAATGTTATAACACTCAAAGCTAGCAACTGTTCATTTGGAAACTCTTCACAATTTCGCCCTTCATCTAGCACATGAGCTCTGCTCTGGGAGAATGGCCCCACCCGATGTGATCGACGTCGCATCTCGACCTGTTCGTGCTGCGGAGCGAACACCTACTTTGAGGAGAAAGAAATCCTTTCCTAAAGTGAAAGTGAATTCAAGTCGGTACATCATAAATAAAAAGAGAGGCTTCAGTTTCTTGCTTATCTATGGAATATTGCATTGTTACTGGCCTTTCCAAAAAAGAATTTTAATTTCGCCCTTCATCTAGCACATGAGACGAACTCTTCAATCTTGATAAGTGTGCAATTTGATTCTCTGACTCTTTTCTGTCCTTAATCTCTATATCAAATTTCTGCAATAGTAAGATCCACCTAATAAGCCTTGATTTTGCATCTTTCTTGTTGAACAGATACCTAATAGATGCATGGTCAGTATAAACAGTAATTTTTCCCCACCAAATAAGACCTATAAACTTATAAAATGAAAAAACTAAGGCAAGCATATCCTTTTTAGTCATAGTGTAGTTCACTTGAGCAGAGTCTAATGTCTTGCTAGAATAATAGACAAAATGGAAGACTTTCTCCTTCCTCTGCTAAAGCACTTCACCAACAACCACATCACTCACATCACACATCAACTCAAAATGCATCTCCCAATTCGGAGCAATTAGAATTGGAGCTTCGATCAAATTCTTCTTCAGCACCTAGAAATTTTTTTGATGCAACTTTCATCAGATTGAAATTTCACCTCCTTTTCCAGTAGACTGCACATAGGTCTAGCTTGGAGAAATCATTGCATGTTCAAGGAAACTCCTCACCTTTTTCACTGAGACTGAAGGTGGTAACTTCTCTATTACTTCATCTTTCGCGCGATCAACCTCTGGGCCTTACTTTGACACTTTATGACCCATCACAATGCCTTTCCTCACCAAGAAATGACATTTTCCCAGTTTAGCACGAAGGCTGTTGTAACACCTCGTATCTGAAACAGACCAAAAATACAGATTTTGAGAAGTTGCAGGTGCAACTTACGGTCACCATCCACGGACCGTAGGTCAGACCACGGCCCGTGCTGGTGGTCCGTGGTTCACCAATGAAACTTTCCCAAAACTAGCTCA
>JAJOOS010024760.1:0-15830 GCA_029582725.1 Solanum chiquidenum
CATACATTTCAGAGTTATGTTGTATCCTTGTATACACACAGAGTTGACATCATATTTTTAAACAGTTTGTTTCTTTATATTGCACTTGTTTTAAATTGATTTATATTGAAATGAGTTCAGTCATATTGAGTTGAGTATCCAGAGTCGAGTATCATATCTTTGAGTTGAGTATCTAATCTCTGAGTTGAGTATCTTATCCTTGAGTACTTCTGAGTTGAGTAAGTTGAGTAAGTTGAGTAGTGCTGACACCCAATTTTGACCCCCCACGATAGAAATTAATTTTCGAACTTCTTAATTTCAGACGATTTGAAGTAATTAGCTTTATAAAAAAAAAAAAAAAACTCGAAATGTTTTATAGGTTTTGATGATTTTTAGTCATTTCTACAACATTTTAGAAAATAAATATGTCTTTCCCTAATTGGTATATTTTATGAAATCATCTCCAAAGACGTTACAATTTAGTTAACTGTTTTATTAATTCATTTTAGTTCAAGTTACGGTTGCAATTTTCAAGTTTTAAAATAGCCTTGTAATTCTTATAACTTTTGAATAATAAATTTTCTGCATATAATTATATATATTATTAGTATGTTTTTATACATATTTAATAATCATCCCAAAGGATGTCACATTTCAAATTAAATATTTTATTAATTCAGTTGGGTCTAAGTTATGGTTGGATTTCGAGTGAATTAATTTGCATCTAATTTAATTATGTTTTGTTAAATTAATTAATGTCGTTACAATTAAGAAGTTTGTTAACTAATTAGATAATTTATCTTGTCTAAATTTTAGCCGAATTTGCAAATTAAAATCAATTTGGCTAAGATTCGTAATCTCGATTGGCCAATTACGATTTAACTTGGCCAAATTAGTAATTCATTTGGCCATATCTAAAAACTAAAAATTTGGGCCTTTTCTCAACTTTTCCAGCAAACCCAACCAACCCACAGCCCACTTAATTTCCTATTCTAATTCCAACCAACCCAGCTCCTTTCAATTCCAAATAATACCACAAAAATGACCCAGACCCGTATTTTTCTTCTTCCAGAACAGCAGCCAACGCTGCAAACCAGAAACAACACCCAGAAACCCAAAAATTCAAGCAACGCGTGGACGACCAGCCGACCCTTGTATGCACCCCACGCGAGAACACGCAACAGCGAGTTCACAGAAGCCACAACGACAATCTCACGACTCCAACTGTGAGACGGCGTCAAAATACACGGAAACAGAATACGGAACAGTACTCTGCCTCTCTTTGGCGTTTTCTTCACGTTCTTCTCACTTGCAGTAGTAAAAACACCTGCCAGCCCGCGTCTCTGTCCTTGCCAGCGCGAGATGAAGACACGTCGAGCGGAAGGTACAATAGAATTGATCCCAAGCGTCGATTCGCCCTTTCCTCTTTCGGAATGGGTTGAAATCGCAGGGAAAAGTTGTTTAGCTGGAATGGTGAAATATTTTGAATTTCGAATTGGAGTTGGGCTTGGTTTATCCGGATTTTGATCCATTTCTTATTTTTTTTCAAAGCCCTAAATTTCCCCTATATAAATCCCATTCTTATTCACTGGTTAGGGGGAATTCTGGGGAGTTGGAAATTTTGAACTAAAAGCATAAAAAAGGAAGAAGAAGATAATAGCTAATATATACAAAATACACTGCAAGGAAAACGAGGGGGCAAATCTTTTTTTTTTTGTGTTTTGGGTTTGATATTCTTGCTAAAACTTCTTGGCTCTCGTTCGTGTTCGAGTTTTGTGTGGTGAAGGTCATCATCCCAACTCGCCCCGTCCGTGTTCGCTGCCCAAGGAAAGGTGAGAATTTCGCCCTTATTCCGTTTACAACTCTTCCTTCTTTTCAATCTTTGCATACATAAGATGATCTTGCATAAGTAGTTGTTTTCGTGAAGATTTCTTTGTTGTTAGAGAATCTCGTATATTTCCCTGAAATATAAATTGAATACCAGCATCACTTCTTCAAAATGCTTAGTCGTAGTCATTTTTTTTGTGATACTTCATATTTAGTTTAATGACTCGTCTGCCGTGGTTAATATCTCGAATGTTGCTCGTATTGTGTTCTCGATCTGTTAGATGAATGTGGTTTGCCCCCTGCCGTTTGCTTTATGGTATCATTTTTGCCTTCTACAACATGATTTCGTTCCGAGTGTTTTGCCGTTAGTATTTGGAAGGTCGATAATTGCCAAAGATATCAAATACTTTAATTCATATATATTTTTGTATTGAGATTTAGTTATTTTTAAAGCTATGTGAAAATTATTTTGGACCAATGGTGATTGAATGGTGGCTGAATTATTTCTCTATGAAATTTATGTATTTCTCATTTAAGGAAATAATTCATGAGAAAGAACAAGTTTTTTTTTTTTTTAGTATTGTTCTTTTTTTTATTTATTCCTTTCCCTTGGGAACCATGATGGCATACTAAATTAAGACAGAAGGGGAATTACAATACTATCATCGTGTGTTATAATGCATTTTAAATAATTTCTATAATAATTCTTTATTTGTTCCGATTGGACTTATTTGTCCTTTCATTTAGATTGATTATATTTCAACCAATAAATTATGATGCTCTAAGTTTACTCTCTTTTTTTTTCTTTTTTTTTTCTATTGATAAAATTAAATGTCATGAACTTTTGTCTAAAAATCCAAAATTTAAGATTTGGGACCACACTTAACTATTGACTTTAAATACGTTATAATAATTCTTGGTGACGAAAAAAATCTCGAGAGACTTTGACCAGCTGCAAGAATTTCTTTCCAGTGTGTTGTTGTCCGGCCGACAACTTCTTAACTCAAGTTTTACTCGTGTTTTAAAATATAGTTCGTTATGGTCTTAACCTTGAAGTATGCTGAAAATGATGTTAATGTATGTATTTAAGTTATTTTCAAGAATGGTGCTTGGGCTGTTTTGTTTTCCCTCTCCTTGATCACTTTGGAGTTTGTTTTTCTTACTGCTTGAAGGTAAAATGCTCACCCTTCTTTGGTTTAATAATTGATATTCAAATAGTTCACTACTGGCAGGTCTGAATCGGTACGGATCTTGATTTTCTTGTCCTATCCTCATGTTTTGGTCTTGTTAAAATTTAAATCTTTTTTAAAAAAAATTATTTGAAGTAGGAGTTTATTTGATCTTGACTATTGCGTGCATAGCATGTTATTTTTTGTGTAAGGTTAATTTTAATAGTTTAGCAACCGTCGAAGGTCTGATGTTTCGTATGTCTAGATTTTTATTTAGCATGTTGTCTTGCTAGTCAATTATCACAATCTCATTTATTTCATTTAGCTTACAATAATTTCTAGCAGGGAGTATGTTGTCCCCCCATGATTAGTTAGATGGGTTTCTTCTTCTAGTCAAATATTGTGGCTTCTTTTTCTTTAAACAATAATGTATAAAGTATGATTTAGCAGTGTTTCTTGACTTTCTTTAAATAAAATAGTGCATCAAGCCTAGTTTATGGATGTCCTTTTTGTTTACTGTATGATATTTTTCTAACTCCTTATACTATTTTGCTTGCATGTAAAATCTGTCCGAGTTCGCCAAGAACTCACTCCTTCCTTGGCATTTCGAGAGAGAGCCGTAAAGGCTCTAATTTCTTTATCGAGTTAGCTGACCATAAAAATCGACGAACAGGTCTCGAAGTTAAAGGAAGCACCGGATCAAGAAATTGAAAGATTGGGCCTTTGGCCCACTCTTAATTCCAAGACAAATTGTATTTTGTTATTTTGGGCCTAAGCCCACTTATTGCTATACTTGTTAGTTGTTAGGACAGGTGGAAGAATTGGGCCTAAGGCCCAAAATGAGATTAGACCCAAGTACTGGCCCAGGCGGACAGAAAACCAGACTTGGGCCCATTCTTATTATTTATGCTTCTCTATTTGCTCATTTATCATTATTTGCGTACTTGTCTGTTTAATTAGTTTTAAGGTCGTTACCATTTGATTTCCCAAAGGATAGCCATTTCGAATTAACTTTCTAAACAATTAAGTAAGAACTCATTTTCCTCGACTTTAAAACATATTTGCAAAGAGAATTTACTTAATTAGTATCTTAACATTTCCCTTGAGATTACTTTAAACTTTCAAAATTATTTACTCTTCCAACTTAATTAAGCATGTCCATATATTAGCCAAATAATTAATTGTCGGATAACCGCGTATTAGCGGGCATTTCGGGCGCTTTCAAACCCTTCCCGAAATGCTAATATGAACCCCGAACCCCTTTTAAGTTTTCAATCGATTTACTGTTTTGATCTATTTGAAAACAACAGTTTTCTTGATTTTTCTCAAAAATTAAGTGGCGACTCCTAAACCAGTCTTAAATTATATTTTCCAAATAAAACAAGTAGTTTTGAGTATCCTTGAGTATTCCTTCAGTTGAGTAAGTTTGAGAAAAGGTAAGTATGTTTCTTTTTATCAAGTTTTAAGCTTATGTTATGCTTTAGAATTTCCCTTACATGCTCGTACATTCCACGTACTGAGCCATTTGGCCTGCATCTTCTCATGATGCACACATAGGTATTCAGGATCATCAATAGGAGCTTCGTTGATACATCCAAGAGTTCGAGTTAGCTATGGTGAGCCTCCTTGCTTTCAGAGGATTTCATTTACCTTTCAGTTATATCAGTTGTTAGGATGTCGTGGGTCTTGTCCCGACTTCCATCTTTATCAGTTAGAGACTTCATAGATAGTCAGTATAGTTGAGAAGTCTGTATAATTTATTTATTTTATTAAATATTTCAAAGACTTAAGTTGCCAATTTTGGGGCGAGTTGAATATATTTTATTATTCAGAGTTTTCATTTGAGTTAAAGTTTGAATTTAAGTTTTATGAGCTTTTATTTCAGTTTTTAAGCTTTGTATGCTTGAATCAGTTTTCCGCTTGTAGTCAGCCAGTATGAGGGTTCGCTTGGGGACCAACAATGGTCTTCGAGTGCCGGTCACGTCTAGGGTGTAGGCTCGGATCGTGACAAAGACACACACCACATATCAATTAGATCAATTTTATACTCATAACAGCACAAAAACAACAAATTTCAGATACATAATAGTTTATATAGAGGCACATACCTGCATTTTTGAACATTTAAAAGTGTTTATAATCAACAACTCTTCAAATCTCTTCACCAATGTTTCCTTTGTATAGGATGCTATTTCTCTATTTTTAGAGTTCCAAGAATAGAATAGAACTCAGACTTCTTCCAAAAATTATATTATAGATAGTTGTCGCGCTTCAACAAGGCAACCATTGATACATTCCGTTATAGTAGAAGTCATCATTCTCCCCCTGTTTACTATTGCATGAACTCTTGACCACTTTTCATAACCAGCATCCTCAAGATACATCTTAACTCGATTGTCAATTTTAACGACTTTAGCCATCAATTTCTCAAAATCTTCTTTTCTATAAGTCTTGGCCATTGAATAGAACACATCACTTAGTACGTTTTTGCTTCTCTTGAAGCTTGAACAAATATTTTTCCAAAGGTGCCATATGCATGCAAAATGAGAAACATTTGAAAAAACAGTTCTGACACTATTAATTATGCTTTCATTTCTATCTGATACAACACACATTTGTTTCCTCTCCCCAAATACACTTTTAAACTGTTGGAAGAACCATGTCCATGAACAATCATTTTCACTGACCACCACTCCATAAGCTAACGACAATATGCATCCTACTCATAAATAGTGCACATGTTTGTTATTTTCTAGATACACAACTATCCATATATAAAGTATCAAAATCAAGTAACCATTGTTATGAGACAAAAAATTATAAATTCTAATACAGAAATCATACATGCACCATCAAGCGTACTTGCTGATACAAAAGTTTCTTTGTAAGCTTCACCAAGTTGTGCACCGTCAACAACAACTACTAGTGTACAATAGTCAAACCCCTTCATTAGTGGCCTTAATGATATGAACAGATACATGAACATATTTTCCTCCGACTTATGCATTCGTATATAAGAATTTGGATACACAGTTTCCAACATATATAGATATTTAGGCAACTGTCTATATCCATTTGTAGATTTACCCCTTATCATCTCTAATGCGCGCTCCTTAGCACGCCATGCTTGCTGGTATGAAATATCAATCACATACATTACTTTAATATCCTCAATAACATAATTTGGTGTATGAATCCTTTTATGATTGTGCAGTTTAGGCGCTGTCACATCACTTATAAACCCAATTGTAGCTTGAACCTTTGTTAATAACCTATCCCTTATCGGACATGTATGCTCACTATTGAAGTACCTCACTTTGAATAAATCCGATTTCTTCCTAACAGATGCACTCAATCTCTAACAACAGTCATCCGATAAACACAGTAATTTGTAGCTGCATTTTCCAGATACATTAGTAGAATGCATAACTGATACATTAAAACAATAGATTTTGTACAGAACGATACATTACAAAAAAATTACTATTCTAATAGATCAAGTTGACATCAATAATGTATCATCATTATTATACATTAACATAAGATGAAATGAAT
Source organism: Solanum chiquidenum (assembly GCA_029582725.1). Lineage (NCBI taxonomy): Eukaryota > Viridiplantae > Streptophyta > Magnoliopsida > Solanales > Solanaceae > Solanum > Solanum chiquidenum. Next base: position 6,531 of record JAJOOS010024760.1, read on the forward strand.
CTGATACTTTACAGTAATCTTACATTGACAAAAAGATTAAAAAAAATATTAACCAGTAAATATTCATCAAATCATACTTGTATCAGCTTTACTGCAATAATGTATCATCATTATTATAGACATATATAAAATCAAACATCAACAAAAAGTATAGTATCATGCATCAGTTACTTTATGATACATCAAAATATATACGTCACACGTTTACTGTATCATAATTTTAGCCAGTAATGTATCCTTACTGTTTAAACAAAATCCAACGATACATTAATCAGAACAATCATATATTGATACATTAACACATGAAATAAAGTAGACAAAGTTCCATACCTCCTGTTATCAGATCTCTTTACTCTTTAATTAAAGCCATGTTTTATTTTGTATTTTGCCATTACAGATATCAGAGTGGCTTTATCCTTGTACAATTGATCCACTTTCACGTCTGTACTTTTGTATCAGATATGTAATTCGTCACCTCCAACTCTGGTATATAACACGAATCACCATTTTTTTATTTTACCAAGTTGAGAGCGAGTGTATCCTGTTCAGCACATTCATTACAGACGATTGAACCAGTTGACACATCAAAACTTTCAATATCGCCAACATCCTTATCAATTGTATCAATACATAGGGGATACATTCCAAATCCAATCTCGCGTTTCTTCACCTCTACATACAGTTTTACTCCCATATCAGTCCTTATACTCATTGGAGAGGAGTTTCCTTCTACAATGTATCGTATTTCAATTTTTTTCTCGACTCATCAATATTCAACTCAGCCGCAATTGTTGAAACTAGATTCATGAAGGAAACATGTTCACCGACCAATATCCCATCACTCTTGTATCTTTCATATTTAATCTCACTCTCCCAATCTCCAAAATGCCTTAACAAAATTGATATATTCATTATCTATCATATCAAAATCACAACGAAAAAAAATGATTCTCAGTCGAAGTCTTCTTCGTTGAAACAGAGAAGAAGACGAACACAATTTGAATTTCTGAATTCTTATTTGGTTTGTTATTTTGGGAATCACGTGTCTATAATTGAAATTAATAGCGAAATTGATTGGTGTGATTTAAGGGATTCAATTTTTTGATTTTCTATTTTTATTTTCAATTAAAAGCGCAACAAACAAATATATAACCTTTAATTAATAATGTATCCGACCTTCTTTTTATTGTATCAGCGCTTATATTATTGTATCCGTTCTTTTAAATTTTTGAGGGATTACTGTATTAAAAACTTATAAGGGATAGATTGTAATTTTGCCTTAAAAGTATGTGATTTATATAATTTGCCCTATAAAAAAATGAGGTGTAAAAAGAGTTTAAAGGGACACTTTTGTCATTTTATCTATCTTATATCGGGATAAGTTATCCCGATATTACTATTCCACCCAAAGATAGGGATAACTTATCTCAGGACTAATTACTAATCCTGGGATAAGTTATCCCATGTTGTGCAACCAAACAGAGGATTAAAGGGTGCTCGAAATTTATTCTGGGATTAACTCCCTTTATCCATCACACCAAACGACCCCTAAGGATATTCCCCAATTAGGAGAAATTCCCACCGAAGGGGAAATCGTTAGTGCTATTGAGTCTTTTCAACCTTTTAAGGCACCAGGGCCTGACCAATTACACCCATTCTTCTACCAAAAATATTGGAATATAGTTGGAAAGTCAGTTATCTCCTTATGTAAAAATGCTTTAAAATTGAATGCATTCCTAAGGAAATTAATATGACTCATATATGTCTAATACCCAAAAACAAAAATGTTTGTACCCTAAAGGATTACCGGCCAATTAGCCTTTGCAATACTACTTATAGGACCATAACAAAAAACGTTGCAAACCGCTTGAAACCATTAATGAACAAACTTATCGGGTCGTACCAAACAAGCTTTCTAAAAAATAGACAAGCGACCGAAAACGCCATTATCATCCAGGTGTCGCATTTCAGATAAGTGAAAGGAAAACATGCAAACATGATTTTAAAAGTAGATCTTGAAAAAACTTTTGACCAAATTGAGTGGTCCTTTATACGAAGTACCCTCCATTATTTCAACTTTCCCATCAACATAGTAAATCTAATAATGTTTTGCATCATAACTAATAGTGTGGCAATACTAGTAAATGGAAATCGTACTGATTATTTTGAACCTACTCGAGGAATAAGGCAAGGAGATCCTCCATCACCATATATCTTCATAATATGTATGGAAATACTTTATAGGAGAATTGAGTCAAAGGTGCACCAAAAATGCTGGAAACCATCAAAATCTCCAATAAAGGACCTGATATATCACACATTTTCTTTGCGGATGATTTGACCTTAATGACCCGTGCAGAAGACGAGAAATGTCGTAATATCAAGAAAATTTTGGAGGAATTTAGTGCAGCCTCTGGACAAACAATAAATCATTCTAAGTCCAAAATATTTTGCTCTAACAATTGCCCTAAAGAGACACAAATTCACATATCCAGTGTTATGCAAATTAGAAGTGGGCGTAACTTTGGCAAGTATCTAGGTTTTCCAATTTTTCATAAGAAACCCACTAAGAAAGACCATCAGTTTGTAATAGACAATTTGCAGTCTAAATTAGTTTGTTGGAAGACTAAGTTTTTAAATATCGCGGGACAAACGACTCTTGCAAAGGCATGCTTGAACAATATCCCCATACATGTGATACAATATATAAATTTACCATGTAATGTCACCAAAAAATTGAACAACTGATTCTTTAAAAAAAATACATCTTATCAAATGGGATATGCTTACACAGGATAAGGCACAGGGAGGAATTGATGCACAAAATACAAAAACCTAAAACCCCTGCTCTTCTAACAAAACTATCCTGGCGCTTATTCAATAAACCACAATCACTTTAGGCATCCATCCTTATAAATAAATACACTAAATCTGGTGTCTTCCCAAGCCATGAACATAACGCAACAATTAGAAGCAGGACTTGGAAACATATTTGTTTAGGATGGGATATTTGTAAACGTAGAATGGAATGGGTTCTAGGAAATGGATCCTCAGCATCATTTTGGCTAGACAGATGGCTCTCAAACTATAGAACAATTAGGGATATGATTCATGGTCCACTATCCATGAAGGAATCTACCATGATGGTGGACGATATAGTCATCAATGATGGTATTTGAAATTTAGAAAAAAACTATCTTTTGAACTGCCTGAAATGATCATAAATCTCATAAATTGTACTTATATATCCCAAAATTTAGATAAACCTGATAAACCAAGTTGGCTTTATGATTAAAAAAAGGTATCCTGACTACCAACTCAGTTTATCATCTACTCTTAAACGATGAAATCGTTCCCTTAGGCCAAACCCAAAATTTCAATTAGATCTGGAATCTACGATGTCCAAATAAAATAAAAAAAATTCCGTGGCTATGCAATCATGAAAGATGTCCTACTTGTAATTACTTGAGCTTAATAGGAATAGACATAAATAAAAATTGTTATTACTGCAATATACCAAAAACCACCAAACATATCTTTCTAGAATCCCCCAACGTAAGAAAGCTTTGGGAAAATATAAGAATCATTTAAACCATTAACAAGTTCATCAACAACCTCGATAAGCATTGGTTGGACTTTCTAAAAGACCTTAGCATCACGATCAAAAAACAATTACAGTGGTGTGATGCTTTTCCTTTTTATATGGGGAATATTTGGTTGACAGAAATGATAACTATCATAATAACACAAAAAATAACATTCAAATGAATACTCCTTTTAACCATGCTATAAAGTACATGTATTTGACTTGGAAAAATCAGAAAGTGAACAAACTGAAAATTGTTCACGTACAATGGAAGCCTCCATCCAATGGATACAAGTTGAATATTGATGGCTCATCTTATGGAAACCCAGGAAAGGGAGGAATTGGAAGAGTAATCAGAGACAAAGACAGCAACTGGATTGTTGAATATACGGGTAACATATATGACACAATGGTCACCAAAGCTGAAATTATGGCGCTACTAAAAGGCCTTGATATTGCTCTCTCAAATGGGTTAATACCATTGGAAATCAATATGGACTCCATAGAGGTCATTAATTTGATTGCAACTAACCGCCCATCTTAATTATATCAATATTTTGAATGATTGCAGGTAATTTCTTCACCAACTAGCGAACCCCCTCATCAAACATAGTTTTCGGGAAGAAAATCAAGTATCAGACACATTAGCTAAAGAAGGATCTAAGATGCAACAAGCAAACTCTTTTGTGCAATGGACAGTTCCACCTTTATTTGTACTTAGCAATTTTTTCTTTACTAAGATGCAACAAGCAAATTTTTCTTTTACCTTTGAATCAAAGAAACTAGAACATGAACTAAATACACTTGCTACTGAATTTAAAAAATGTAAACTATTAGTTCTAGAACTGATAGACTCTTTGAGAAATCTACAACTTGATTTCCTGGATTGAAATTAGACAAACTCTTTTCAGAAACTGTTGGCTGACTTGACTTGAAGAGATATAGACCTCTTTGTTCTTTACCTAGCACTAGAGGGCTCTTCAATGAAGGGCCCTGCAACATGAAACAAGTGTTAGGAGTGAAAAGTGTGAATTTCTGATTTTGTTTGCACAATTTATGAATAGAAACAAGACTAAATTTGAAAGAAGGAATCTACAACATTGTGTAGAAGTAGTTTAGATAACATAGTATAGATAACAAATATACAGATCCCAAATGAGTGACTTTTACTTTGTGAGAATTAGGGAGAGTCGCCATAATAGGTTTAGGCAAAAGATTGAAACTATAGAAGTAATTTTTATTAAAAGTCATATGCTCAGATGCTCCACTATCTAGGATCCAAGAATCACTGACAACTTTACACAAACAAGCATAGGAATTAAAAAAATTGGTCATACCTTCACATGTGAAGTTTGTCGATGCATCAGCAGTTCGTGTAGATTTCTAGTTCATTTTTTGCAAACGTTGCATAAGTTGTGCAACGTTCTCTTGACTGAGAGAAACATGATCAATAGAATTGTCTAGTGTCTGTTGATTAGTTTTTGCAGTATTAAAAACATTGTTGACCATAGCTCCTTTCTGTTACCTTTTCATTTTAGTGAATTTGAAATCCATAGGAAATCCATGAATCTTATAGCATTGATCAATAGTGTGCCCTATTTTCTTGCAGTAATTACATGTCAAGTTTTTTTTGATGGGATTATTTTGGTGATTGTTATACTCATCGAATCTCCTACCTCCTCCATTACCAACAAGAAAAGATGTTGATTCTCCTAAATAAGCAGGAATAACATGGATTTCTCTTTGTTTTTCATCTTGGATCACGAGAGAGTATGATTGTCCAATACTAGGGAGAGGAGAAGACAACAAAATACTACTCCTAACACCTATAAAAGTGTCATTCAACCTTATAAGAAATTGGAGTAGTTTCTCATCTTGATAGGATTTCACTTTTTTTCCTTTGCACCACATTCACACTTACAACTATAAGCAGAAAAAATGTTAAGAGCATCTAACTCATCCCATAAACTTTTCATTCTCGTGAAGTAATTACAAATACTTGAATTTCCTTGAACTACAACATTCAAATCCTTTTGTAATTGAAATATTATTTCCCCATTAGCCAGATCAAATCTTTCTACTAGGTCAGACCATAAGACCTTGGCACTTTTGGAATATAAAACAAATTCAACAATCTCTTTTGAAAGAGAATTTAAGAGCCAAGACAAGATCATATTATTACATCTTGCTTAAGTCTTTTGAAGTTCTATACCAGTAGGAACAACTACGGATCCATCAATGAATCATAGTTTGTTCTTAGCTAAAAGAGCAATGATATATATCAGCCCTTCTCCAACTACAATAACTCCTTCCATAAAAAATAGTGGATACAAGGTTCATGTTGGGATAATTAGAAGGGTGAATGTAGAACGTATGTGAAGAATCCACTGCATTAGTTGCAGGGATTCCATCACTCTTTTCAGTAGTTTGGAGTTGAGTACTTTGATTATTAGTCATTTTCAGGAAAAAAAAGGAGAGAAAAAAAACACAGTAAAGTTATAGATTAGCACTGCTCTAATACCATGTAGAAGTAAATAGAGAAGAGTAAAGAAAATCCTTCTTGTATTTCTGAATGGATATTTTGTACAAAGAAACCTACTTATATAGAAAAAATAGCCAACCGATATGTTAATGACACAACCCTAAACTAATTACATATAAACAAATAAAGGAAGGAAATTATTTTCTATACCTCAAAAAGGAAAAGCAATACTTCATACAGTATCCAAACATATTGTGTAATTGAAATATATCCACAATAGATGTGGACCTTCAGCAGTGGTGCAACATATATTGGGCTTTTTTCCAAATCAAATGTCAAGCACAACAAAGTCTTTGATTTTTGTAAAATGCTTGTCTGTATGTGGTATTCACTATTTTGCTCATCAATTGCAGTTGATACTTGTGGCTCTTTATAGAAAGAAAATGGGCGAAAAATTCCTTTTATGTTGTCAAAAATTTATTAAATATTATTGAAACATCTTCTAAACGTGGGATTTACTTCGACAATATCAAATTGAAAAATTGAAAGAATTGCTTAAATCTGAAAAAATTCTTACTGGGCAAGAATTAAATCAAGAATGTGGCCTCCAACAATTGAGTAGTACTTTTTGGGGTCCCATTTCAAGACCTTGGAAAATTTTCATAATCATATTTTCTTCAATTGCTAATGTGCTTAAAGATATGAAATAAGATTCTCCACATGATCTTGATAAACTTGTAGCAGGAAACCTTTAAGATAAAAAAATTTAAAAATTGAATTTATCTTTAAGTAGTATTTGATGTTCAAGATGCATATGTTACTTCTTACAAATGAATTGAACTAAACTTTACAAAAGAATATTAATATATCGCCAACGCTATGGGATTGATTAATTGCAAACAATGAGAAAGAGTAGTTTGGAGTCTTTGATGGATGAGGTTTATTCATTTTGTGATAAACATGATATTTTAATTTCCAAAATGACGGAAGACTATCTAAGGTCAAAGTGTTAGAAGTCCGGTGTTTCATATTTACATCACTTTTATGTGGAAGTGTTTTACGCAATCATTAGTTTGCAATTTTAGGAGTCTAATAATCGTCTTGATGTTGTGAGTAGTGACTTACTCCTTGGTATGAGTAGTTTGAATCCGGCTGATTCATTTGCTAATTTTAACAAGAGTATAATGAAGTTGGTTGAGTATTACAAAAGTGAGTTTGGTGGTAACCAACTTCGATATCTCAGTTATGAGCTTGATCGCTTCATTGTCTATGCTCGAAAGGCAAGTTTATAAACTTGAAGGGGATTAAGAATCTTGCCACGATGATGGCAAAAATAAAATTGGGTCAAACTTGATCTCTTATTTATTTACTTGAAACGTTGACGTTAATTTTGTCGTTTGCTACTGCAAGTGTGGAAATAACATTCTCCTCAATGAAGTTCATCAAAAATTATCTACATCTCATTTGTGAAGAATTTCTGAATGGTTGTTTAGTTTGTAAGATAGACCGTAAGATATTTTAATCATGTTATTATAGATCGTTTTCAAATTATGAAGTCTCGTCGAGTACAATTGTATACTGATAATATTTTTGTGATAATGTAATTTATTATCTTTTGCTCGCCAAGTTATTATTATTATAAATTTTTAGATCTTATCTTAAAAGCAATGGTGCGCCCTTTTTCTTGAAATTCTGAATTCACCTTTGGGTGGGATTGTCTTACCTTTAACTAGAGGTCTCGGGTTCAAACCCTTGGTATGAAGAAATTCTATTGGAAGCGTCACCCCCAAAATATGTCATGTAGTGCGCGATCTGAAATTAGTCATACTCAAATATAAACTTCGAACACCGGGTGAAAAATAAAAATTATGTAATAATGAAAACAAAATATTATCTTTAACAATAATCATTTTTTAGTACTTGTTACTTGTGTCCCCTAATGTGAAGTAATTATGAGCACATATATAAGAATAAGAATAATTTCTTAGTAATAAGAGAAAACATATAAAATACACTTCAATTTTTAAAAAGACACCTAAAGTTTGCGGGTGTCCTATTACCCCATGGAACTATTTCAAACCACAATAAATAAACACTTTTGATTCATTTTCACAACAGTTGTGTTCTCACATTTGATAGGCGTGTGGAGGAGTAAAAATACACCACCAAACTAGTGTAAAAATGCTACGTGACACTGACAATTTAAATTTTCTTGTTTATTAAAAGACCCACTTCCCATCATCTCCAAAACCTCCATTGATAGATGTTTAAGAGCTTTCCATCTACAACCACACAAAAAATAAATTCTCCATCCTCAATGAAACAAAAACATAAATAAAGGGAAAACATATATATTAAAAGGATATAAAGTAATAGATAACATAAATAAGGGGGGGGGGGGGGAAGGGAAGAGACAAGAGTGATCAAAGTATGATGGATGACCATTGATAGTTATGGGCGATGATAGTGACAGTTAATGCTGTTAACAAATATGATAATGATTGGTAATATATAATGGTGATGATTGATGATAATTGTTGTTTGTTATTTTCATAATAATTAACGATGATAATCAGGAATGGTAACGATCATGTTATGAATTAACAAGTTAATAAAATTAACAATATTCTCTATTGTATAAGGCAACAACACCAAGGACGAACACTACATTCCAATGTTGTACCAAAAGCAGTCAAATATGTACCGTGTTGTTGGCCCACTTTGATTGGCCATAAAACACTTGGAAGGACTCTTAGGGTGTGTTTGATATGAATGAAAATATTTTCCGGAAAATATTTTTCAATTTTTCCATGTTTGGTTGGGTTAAATATTTTCCAAATCAACTCATTTTCCTCAAATATAAGGAAAATGACTTCCCTTCAAAAAATAAGGAAAACATTTTTCAAAACTCTCCTTCAACTTCAAATTACAATTATTTTTGTTTGAAAAATAAATTTAAAGCATATTTCTAAGAAAATATTTTCAACTTAATTTTTTTTATTTTTTTTACCCCACCCTCACCCCCTACTACCCTCCCCCGCCAACCCCTACCCCTCCCCCAAAACCAAAAAAAAATTATAGTTTGTTTTTAAAAAATATTTCCAGTTTCTAATTTTTATTTTTTCACCCCACTCCACCCCTACCCTCGAACCCCCCCCCCCTCCAAAAAAAGAATTTTAAGTTTGTTTTTAAAAAATATTTTCAACTTCAATTTTTTATTTTCTTACCCCCA
>JAJOOS010024761.1:0-16937 GCA_029582725.1 Solanum chiquidenum
TTGATTTCCTAAGTTCGTTTTGAAGATTGTGGTTTTGAAATTCAAGTTGAACTTCTGGGTTTATTATTCTCGTTACGTAAGTTCATGATTTCTTCATCTAATATTATGAATTGTGTTCTTGCTGTTATGGGTAACTAAACTCCACAAAAACTATGACGATATTCCATAGGCTAAGGCCTATGTAGTGATTCGTAGAAATTTTAGGGAATTTTTATTTTATGTAATACATATTTTATAAACATAATTTGTATTTAAATTGTAATATTTCAAACTTTAAACTGATTTTGAGTTTAGACTCTTGTTATTTTTAATACTCTATTTTTTATTTTATTTTTAATTAATTTTTATTTGGCCCACGGGCCGGCCCTATCCATATTTCTCAAGCCCCACAAATCGGCAGGCATATTCAGGCCGGGCTAAAAATCCTTTTTCTTAAATGGGCTCCAAAAATCGTAGCACAACCCTATCAAATCACGGGTTAGGTCAGACCAACCCAACGGGTCTAGCCCATATTGACGGCTCTACTTGGAAATCAAAGTTTCCCCTGTTGCTTTATTTAGAAAGCAATTACTCTTTTCTGAAAAACTAGCCCGAAGACTCTTTGGAAATCTCAGTTTCCGTTCTTATTTAAATGTGAAAACATTTTAACTCTCTTTGGGAATACTTAGTCCCCATATACTTTTGAAGAAATAACTTCAACTTTACTATTTACTGAACTCAAAACTTAAGTCTTACAAAGTTAAAACGTTTGTAAAAGACTTCTTAAAATATGGTTCATGCCGAATTATGGACATGAACGACTCAATGCAAGGTTTTCAATAACCATAGATAGAACTCAAATACTTGGAACTCAAGAACTTCAATGATACTATTCATTTCAAGACAACTAAGAGTTCGTGCGGAATTATGAGCATGAACTACTCATCTCAACGACTCAAAGATACTTCTCATCTAAAGATTGTTCGACTTATAATGTTCATGCGGAATTATGGGCATGAAATGTTCAACTCAAGGACTCAAAGATACTTCTCAAAAGGGATTAGGAACTCAACACTTAAAGGCTTAGAACTTGAAGATACCACTTCTTTGAAAGATGCTCAACTTACGAAGTTCATGAAAAATTATGGGTATGAAACAACTCGACTCGATGGTCTACATAACTATATGGAACTCATGTACACGACTCTTTTCATTCTCTGACTTATTTCCTCAAAACCTAGTTCAAATCGATAGTTGATCTCAAAGGACACAATTGAACTCCAAGGCTTTCTTGAACTCTACTCGTAAGCCTCTCTTGAATGTGAATTATTAATTCAAGAGTTATAGTTCATGATAAGAAAGATCTCATGATGACAAGGTAGACTCATGAATAAATTATTCTCACTCTCATACTCACTTGCTCGAGTCTTGAAACAAGTTATTAGAAATTGTAGAAGACTCCTCAAAAGGACTTAAAGGACTTTCTTAGAATGTTCTAAAGAATTCTCAAAATTTAACTCTTAACTCTACCTTGAATTTGAATTATGGATTCAAGGTTGTGATTTGTGATAGGAAAGATATCATGATGTCTAGGATTTGATTTTAGATAGCTAAACAAGAGAAAAGATTGAAAATCAATATTTGAGAGTGGATCCGCAACGCGGAGAGGCTTTTAAAATTTAGTTTCGAAAACGTCTTTTGAGGCAGAACACTCTGTGTCAGCTTCGCGACGTGAAATAGAAATTACCAAATCTGGGAAGTGGCTGCGTGACGCGGAGGGTGTTCCAAATTTCGATCGACGAAATTTCTCCTTCGTTTTCTAACCCCAATTCACCTAACTTCTATTATTTTCCTCAATCTCTCTTTAGATTTAGATACCCAGCACATGTACACTAGAATCTAACTCTAACCACTCTATAAATCGATGCATTAACCTCAAGAACTCCTCAATCTCAGCCTAATTCAAGAATGAAAGCAAATTCATAAATACATAACAAGAACATCAAAGCTTCAACTTTTAGAACAAATTTAAAGCTGAAATTAACATAATTGGCATGTGGGTGAATAAACCCAACACTATGGAAGCTTACATACCTGAAAGAACCATCTTCTTGAAGGACTAGAAGGAAAACCATGAAACATGAACCCTAGCCTTAGCGTTTCTTGAATTTCTTGAGCGTAAAATCTTTGGAGTGGATGAGAGGGTTTTTATATAAGAAAACTTATTTTTTATACATTAGGGAAATTTAGATGACCTCCTAACGGTTTTTAGAACTAAAATACCCCTAAAGATATATTTAAAACGAGCTATCGCGGAGCTGCTGCCGGTTTGCGCAACGTTAGTAAATCAGTCATACCTTTTTACTCAGAGCTCGGAATTTATCAAACTCGGTGGCGTTGGAAAGAGGACTCGAAGGGATTTAATTTGATATCTTGTAGCTCCTAACTCATCTTGTACTAGGAGTTATGATCGTTTGGAGTTGACCCAAAACTTAAGAAAACTTAGGAATGACTTGAATGAACTCTCTTCAGTTCTTCTCGGAACTCAAGGTGCTATATCTAGTGACCTTAATACTCAAGAAATTTTAAATTCCTTGCAAAAATTTCACTCACTATGAAGAACAGTTCGAGTCTTAGCTCAAATTTTTTTTGGGGTGTTACAACAACTCACCACACATGGCCTGCAAATCAATTAAGACGGTTCAAAATCTTAATTTCTTTTCAAAATATAAGTAGCATTGAACATTTTAACCGCTAACGAATCAAAAGTCACTAAAAGAGTTGTTACAAATTCCTTCATAACATGCTCAACCTTTTAAAAACCTCAAAGAGGTATGTTATAATTCTTCACATGCATGACTATGTTCTTAGCACCAACCAAGTCAAAACCTTCACCGATGATTTTTCTCTTAAGAAAGTTGTCAACCAATCCATCATCAGGCAGCCTCATGCATCTATTCGGGAACGACTACCCAGACTTTGCCCCAATCAACGCCACTCAAAAGCAATTAACGGTTTACCCGTACTAAAGTTGTCACTCTCTATCCATCATTGGGCATCGTCAATTCAAATTTTATTATCAAAACGTAAACAAAGAAGCTACAAACTACAAATCAAAAACTAAAATAGACCAATCCAACACAATATAAACAGAAACATCCACAATATCAAAGTCCGACAAGGGCACACCAATCCATAACAAAGAAAGAAAAGTACGCGTTACAAGGACACTATCACAATATGAAAAAATAATCAACAAAATGACTATAAAAGAGGCCTCCCAAACTGAAAATGAGACTGTGTCCTCACTTTGGGCCAAGTAATCATCATCCTTTTGGGCACATTTTGCATATAGGAACCTGCTCTCATAAAAAACACTCTTCCTCAATTTCTGGAGCCATTTCTTGATCATCCAAATTGGTTTCGAAAGCCATTTTTAGTTCAAAACACCTACGAATGAAGCCAACATGTCAAAAGTTCTTGTGGACACTTAAAAAGTGTATTAGGAAGTATTTAAGCCAAAGAAATCATCAGAAGAAGGTCCGAGCTAAGCTAAGCGTAGCTATTATTTTGGGTATGCCATCATTGTCTCCTCCGTGTTCGCAGAGGAGTGTCGTGTTACTTGTCATTCTCGGTACATGTTGGCTGACCTACAAGTGATTTATAGTAGGTTTCATCGTGACTCAGGAAGTTGGGTCGTAACAAAAGTATACTTTAGTTGAGTTGGATATGAAACAATCCAACACACTATCTTCTCATCTTTCTATTAGATTTAGAGTAAGAGGCTCTGTGTATAGGTTATTTTGCCTATACGTCTTATTGGTTGTTCAGTTTTTCCTTATCCTTGATTGCCCTAGTGTCAAGGTAGATTGTGTATACTTCCACCTCTTTAGGCATTGCTTATTCTTAAGGTTTGTTATTATATGTGGTATTCAAAAAGTTGTTGTTTGATACTTATATGGTTTTCATCCTCTATAGAATAAGATGAAACTTCCCAAAATTTTCTATAATGTTGAAATACTTGGTAGCCGCAACAATATGCTTAAAGAGTACCAAAGAACCTATTAGAAAATTCAGCACCGATCCTGCACTCTTAGTCTGCAAATTGATCAACATTTAAACAGTAAGTTTCAAGGGAGAGCTTCATGGTGGAAGGATATCGACAACCATAGCGCCTTAATTTAAATTTCCAAAAAACCAACCTGTTCAAATACCTAAGAAAACTGTAAAGACCTCCCTTGGATGGTCACGAAGACCTGTATAATTGACCTCCTTCACTCGTGGATGGAAAGATAAATATTCAGTAATTATTTCTGCATTCTCCTGCAAGATATTGAAATTATTTAGTTAGAGCACTGCGATAAGACAAAATTTTACAAACCATCCTTATTTCGCAGCACTATATAAAGATGATGATGCAGAAATATGCATGCCATAATCATGAAAATCTATAGGATCAAGAATAATAGATTAACAAAGGCGCAGGAAGGCACATATGTTTCTCGAACGAGTGTCGGGACAACTAATTTCACCACCAAAAAGAGCAAATAAAATTACACTTGTTGTTTTTCAACACGAAGAGCCATTGTTTTGATTCCTCTCAAACTAAGCCAACAATTGAATGGCGCTAACCCTACACCTTCAACATTTTGTAGGACGTACACCTTCTTTACCAAGCTAGTTAAGTAGGAAAATTTATAAGCAAATTATCGATAGGACACAAGACATGTTCAAAGAGAAACAAGGCATAAGATATTATTTACGTTCATTACATAATGCATAATTAACTAAAGATTTTCAAGTATAGACTTGTCAATGAACTGATTTCTTAAACTTTACTTAATTTTATCAACAACAACAAAAATAATTAATAAACTTAATCGTCAAGTATAAGGTCAGTCAGTGCACTCAGGAAAAGAATTTTAGTATCACAAAGTATTGCACAAATTTGTGCATGGCAGGGTCTATAGGGTACTGCATAGAGAGGACTTCTTGTACTCACCGTAATCCATATGGATGGGATCCATTCTTGACTTGCATACAACCCTAAGTAAGTAAACAAAGATTGTCTGAAGGCTCATCCTCGGGCTTCAGTGAAGGCCCTGATTCAAAGAAGAGAATTATAGGAGTTGCGAGACTATCGACCTTTATATCCTTTTAATCCAATCCAAAGAAAATAGAAATATTATTTTTATAAGAAGTGGAAGAGGAAAAGGAAGCATATCAACATTTCCTACCTATTGTTGAACAATTCTAAAGTTTCACTATGAGTTGGGTTAGTAATTCATTGCTAGAGAAACCAATAATGGGTCTACTTAAAAACTCACATTCACTATAGTCAAGCTCCTAAAGTGATTATTTGTTAAGAAAACATAAAAAGACCATAGAAAACTAAGAATGTATAATCATAAGATAACAATAAATCAATTTTTGAAATGTATGATAATAGAGGAAAAAAAATTCTCCTCTGACAGAAAGTACACCAGCCATGAGATCACTAAAACCGGATATGAACTTAGTAGCTGAATGCACTACAAAATCTATAAAATCACGTACAAGTAAGCTTACATTCAATGCATGTTATTGGTGAGTATTCCAGTTAGGGGAACAAAAATTATTTGCAAAATACCTACTCTGAGCTCCAAGGGATGCGACAGGATAAACTTTGATTTTTGGGTAACCCAACACCAACTCTTCAATAGATTTCTTGCAGTACTCTACAGATAATGTTGTTATCTACTAGCATAAGAGCCGTATGTGTATGAGCCATCTTGACAATTTTCTAAATCAGAAAAGACAACAATATGAGACAAAAAATCATTCTCTTTTGAAGATCTATTTATTACTATCTATGAGCAACAGTAAAAGCTAAAAATTGTACGTGCATAATCTACATATGCCACTGTTAATCACCCATATGAATATCACAAATTTGTTTATAAGGGTTGGTTGAACTTTCCAGCCAAACATGCTTTTCCATGGTTTAATCACAAAAGTAATCTCATCTAAGTTAGTGGTATCCACTCGCCTGTACAAATAAGATGACAATCAAGATTCTAATAACCTAATTGAAAACAAAGTTACATCAACAATTAAGATTTTAATCACTATTCCCTCAGCGTTGGCGGGGGAGTGTTGTGTTACTTGACGTTCTGGGTACGGGTTGGCGTACCTACTGGTGGGTTATAGTAGGTGCCATTGTGACTCAAAAAGTCGGGTCCTGACACAAATATGCTTTAATTAAGTTGGATATGAACTAGTCCAACACACTATCTCCTCGTCTTTCTATTAGTTTTAGAGTAAGAGGCTCCGTGTCTAGGTTATTTTGCCTATGCTTCTTATTGGTAGTTCAATTTTCCCCTATCCTTGATTGCGCTAGTTATTACTACTATTTAGAAGAGGTTAGGGAAGCAGTTGTTCGTCAACATGCCTGCTTCCCTAGATAGGGGTAATATAGGAATTTACTTTTAGTGTTATGTAGAAATATATGGTACTTAATTGTTTTACAGTTGCACTTTTTCATTTATTGGACATAAAAGCCCACCCATATTTCCCTCTTTTCTTTACATCAGCCGAAAAATGTGGGCCCTTGTTTCTGTCTATTCCTCATTTTTTCAATTTTCTTTTCACTATCCAAATTCCTTTCAACATATGGACCCCACTTCAACAATTCTAATCTCTTTCTCTTTATTCTCATCGGTTCACCATTTTTTTTGGCAATTAACTTTTTTGAAATTTAATAACTCCGTAATTTATATTTTAGCTATAAAATATATTAGAGGTACAACATTTTAAAAATTTAATTCTTTTTAAAAATAATAATTGAATCTTTAAATTTTGTTATTGTCACATGAATTTGAACCGATGGAATAATATATATTATAAAAAATTACGTAAAAGATACTTTAAATCACAATACTTAGTAACTGAAAATATAATTATTTGAAAATGACATCAAAGTTCTAGAATTCACAATAAGTTAACAACCGAAAATATTTATAATTATTCACGTGAACTGGAATAGGATTAACATATATTATTAAAAAATTACAGAAAAGATACTATAATTCACAACAAATTAATAACTTCAAATATTTTTTTTAAAAACATATAAAAAGAATTGATTGATTCTTCAAATTCTATTTGTATTACATAAATTGAGATTAAAAAAAAATATATTGAGTTCATGATTGAGATAAAAAAAGAGTAACATATATTGATGATCGATTTACTCTCAAAATTTTGTCGGTGCCACATAAATTCAAACCAAAGAAGGAACAAATATTATTTGAAAATGATGTAAAAATACTATAAATCACAATAATTAATAACTTGGAATATTTGAAAAAATATTTAAATTTTTTTGGTGATATTTAAAATTCTATTTGCGCCACGTAATTCGGACATGGAGAATAATATAAATTATTTTGAAATTACGTAAAGAAATTTACAAGAAATCATAATAATTAATAACTTTAATTATTTAAAAAACATAATTTTTTAAACGTTCTTCCAAATTTCAACTGTGTTACATAAATTGAGACTGAAAAAGTTACATACATTGGGACCATGGTGGCACGGGCTCCAATGTCTAGTGTCAAGGAAGATTTCCTATGCTTCCATCTCTTTATGTTGATCATTCTTAAGGTTTTCTATTAGATGTGGTATTCAAAAAGAAACAAGGAATCACACATTATTTACGTTCAATACACTATACATAACTAACTAAAGATTTTCAGATATAGACTTGTCAATGAACTGATTTCTTAAACTTAACTTTATCAACAACAACAAAAATAATTCTTAAACTTCATGGTCAATTATATTTCAATTATAAAATATAATTAGGATGATCATCAGATTACCTGGAAAGGAAACTGCGCCAATTTAAGTAGATTTGCCAACTGTTGCAGAACTTGATGACTAGCAACCCTTCTTTTCAGTGAATCGTACCCAAGAAGATGGAGAACAACAGGAAATAAATCCATACTATTCTTAGAAGAATTTTGACTTGTGACGCTAATTATCTGCCTACGGTGTTTACCACCTTTCCGTTGCTGATATCCTCGGATATACACTCAAGCAAACTTGGTACAGTTGATGCGGCAACCATCCCAAGTGCATCTAAACTTGCGCACGAATGTACCTTAAAAGCTTATAGGGTCCAACTAGGTTTAGTTAGCTGTACTTAGTTCACTTCTGGTATGCTCGTATGTTTTCTTTTCTTATCTGCTTGATCTCTCTGTGTCTAGATTCTATCCTTTCTTATTGTTTTTACCCTTTTTGCTCAGTCGGCCTTTGATGCTTACTGAGTACTTGTTCTTTTGGTACTCATACTACATTTTGCATATATTTCGTGATGCAGGTCCCAGTACTAGTTACCAGCGGTGATTAGTTCCATTCTTCTTTTGCAGCTATAATTTAGAGACGAGGGTGAGCGCTTGGTGTTTTGGGTTTGTCCTGTCTCCTTCTTTTGTTTAGCTAGTCTTGTTGCTTTTGAGACACACTTTGTTGTGGTCCACTTTTGGGACTTGTACTCTTTATGAGATAGCTCTGTACTAGTGACTTCCAAGTTCTGGGAGGGATTTCTGTATATAGTTATTTTGGTTTGCTTTTGCCTCGTTGTCCTTGTTTAGATTTTTGTTTTTGCTAGTTTCTACCCTTACACTCATTACTTGATGTTCTGGGTTACGGGTTGGCTTACCTACTGATGGGGTATAGTAGATGTCATCATGACTCGAGAAATTGGGTCGTGACACTATCTCCTCATTTTCCGATATATTTAGAGTAAGAGGGTCCATGTCTATGTTATTTTTCCTATGCTTCTTATTGGTAGTTCAGTTTTCCCCTATCATTGATTGTGCTAGTGTCAAGGCAGATTGCTTATGCTTTCATCTCTAAGCATTATTCATTCTTAAGGTTTTCTATTAGATGTGGTATTCAAAAAGCAACTTTGTTTTGATACTTATATGGTTTTCGTCCTCTATAGAATATGGTTTCTTCCTTACCAAAGCAAAAGAAATAGTTGCACGTTTACTATTAAGAAAAAATGATCTCAGAAAGTAGTAATTGAGCATAAGATGAAACTAAACAAAATTGATCGTAGCATAAGATGAAACTAACCAAAACTGATAGTAATGCCGAAGTACTTGGTACCCACAGCAACATGCTTAAAGAGTGGCACAAAATCTGTCAGTAAACTCAGCATTGATCATGCACCCATAGCTTGCAAATTTGATCAACATTTAACAGTAAGTCTCAATTTAGAGCTTCATTGTGGCAGGATATCGGCACCCATAGCGCCTTAGTTTAAATTCCCCAAAAAATCACTTGTTTGAATATCTGAGAGAAGTGCAAAGACCTCCTTGGATGGTCTAGAAGACTAGCATAAATGATCTTCACTTGTAAATGAGAAGATAAATTTTCAGCAACTTTTTGTGCATTCTTCTACAAGATATTGAAATTAATTAGTTAGAACTCTATGATATGCCAGAATTTTACGAACCACCCTAACTTCTTTGCACAATATAACGCTGAAGATGCAACACTATGCATGCCATAATCATGAAAATCTATAGGGTCAAGAATAATAGATTGGCAAAGGTACAGGAAGGCATATATGTTTCTAGAACGAGTGGTGGGACAACTAACTACACCACTAAAATAAGCAAATAAAATTAAAATTGTTGTTTCTCAATGCGAAGAGCCATTATTTTGATTCCTCTCAAACAAAGCTAACAATCGAATGGCGCTAACCCTGGACCTTTAGCATTTTGTAGGAAGTACTCCCCATTACCAAGCTAGTCAAGTAGGAAAATTTATAAGAAAAGTATCAGAAGGACACTTGAGATGTTCAAAGAGAAACAAGGCATCAGACATCATTTACCTTCAATACGCTAAACACAACTAACTAAAGATTTTCAGATATAGACTTGTCAATGAACTGATTTCTTATACTTTACTTAACTTTTTAAACAACAACAAAAAGAATTCTTAAACTTCATGGCCAATTATGAGGGGAGCCAGTGCATTCAGGAAAATAATTTCAATGTCACTAAGTATTGCACAAATTTGTGCATTGCAGGTGTATATGATGATGCAGAGTAGCTGAATGCATCACAATATCTACAGAACCATGGACAAGTAAGCTAACATCCGATGCATGTTATTTGAGAGTATTCCAGTTAGCAGAACAAAAGGTATTTGCAAAATACCTGCTTTGAGCTCCAGAGGATGAAACAGTATTGGGGACACAATTTTGTTATCTACCAGCATAAGAGCCCCATGTGCATGAGCTATCTTGGAAATTTTCTGTAATAAATCAGAAAAGACAATAGTATGAGACAAAAAAATCATTTTCTTTTGAAGATCAATCAATATATACTATCTATCATCAACAGTAAAACTTGAAAACTATACATGCATAATCTACATATGCCATTGTCAATCACCCACAAGAATATCACAAATTTGTTTGAGTGTTGGTCACAAATTTTGTGAAATGTTTAATCACAAAAGCAACCTCATCTAAGTTAGTGGTATCCACTCTCCTGTACAAATAAGATGACAATCAAGATTCTAATAACTTAATTGAAAACAAAGATACATCGACAATAAAGATTCTAAGCACTGTCCCCTCCCCATTGGTGGAGGATTGTTGCGTTACTTGACGTTCTGGATATGGGTTGGCTTATCTATTGGTGGGCTACAATAGGTGCCATCGTGACTCAGGAAGTCGCATCCTGACTCAAATACAGTTTAGTTGAGTTGGATATGAAATAGTCCAACACACTATCTTCTCATATTTCTGTTAGATTAGAGTAAGAGGCTCCATGTCTAGGTTATTTTTCCTATGCTTCTTATTGGTAGTAAGGGCTTCCCCTATCCTTGATTAGGCTAGTGCCAAGGAAGATTGCCTATGCTTCCATCATTTGCCAACAGTTGTTGAACCCGATGATTAGCAACCCTTCTTTTCAGTGAAGCACACCCAAGAAGATGGAGAACAACAGGAAATAAATGCATACTATTCTTAGAATAATTTTGACTTGTGACGTTTCTTATCTGCCCACGACGTTTACCACCATTCAGTTGTTGAATGTCCCCAGATATACACTCAAGCGAACTTGATACAGTTGATGCGACAACCATCCCAAGTGCATCTAAACACTGCTTCACAATGTCATTCTTCTCCTTAACAGACCTATCAATGGTAGAGAGCAATTTAGCATTGCAAAAAAATAGTGACAGCCATCTCTTCCCGTTCATACAAATAGAGTACAAATATGAGTGCCTTTCCCTTCAAAACTTCACTTCCCTGCTCAATTAGAGTCAACAGATACAGAACAAGATTCTTGTCTTCGACCAAGGTAATAAGTCATATAACTGGTCAAAAGCACTCATCATGATGTGGAAAAGTCACAACATAAAGATCAGCATACCTTCGTGATTCCATTTTCATCCAACATGATGTTTGATAGCTTTAAGTCACAGTAAATTATTCCCTTTGAATGCAAGTATCTGGTTTAGTAGACAAAACACCAAAAAAGTAATTCATGCCAAAAAAAACAACAAGTGTTACAAAAGAACAATGAAGGCTAATGTTACTAACTTACAGAAGAACTCTAACAAGGCCACAAGAATGCTCATGTATTGAATATTGAGGAACCTTACCATCCTTCAACCAGAGATTAAATGATATTAAAAATCTACAAGGTGTGGTTTAAACTAAAATACAGGTAAGATGATGCAGATGCAAGTTGTGACATTACCAACTGCAGTAAACTGAGGTCATTTTGACTACTCATTAAATATAAATTAAAAAATAAACCTATTTCTTTCACATCATTTTGCGCCAACAATAAACAAGTTACTTTTATTTGTGATACTACAAACAATCATCTCTATTAAAGTGTTCAATCGCACATGACACTGATGTCCTTAGTGCCTATTTGGGAAATCCCAATGTAGGCATGAAACAAATTTATCATGAAACCTCAATATCCCATGCCTCTACTAAAAAAAAGACCAAGAATAATTAGGGTGTTGTCACAAATTTTGGATGTTCGTGTCTAATGTCAGCATAAGGAATCCTATATGCCAACACAGTAGTCATACCACTAGAACAATTAAATGTATTTATAAAATAGCAGATCTGCCAGTGTTTACCTGCTGCAACAAGCTCATGAGATTTCTTCCAACACAATATTCTAAAACCAACCATAGGTGTGAAGATGTTTCATACTTATGGATCGGTTAAATTAGAAAATAAGTTAGAGAAATCTTCTTATTAAACACCAAAAGGGCTTTTACCACTGAAACAGAATTGAAGAAAAGGAAAGGAGTTACATGCAAGACAGGAAAAAGATAAATCTCACCAGGAGTAGAATTTCAATACATTTGCATGATATATAGAATGAAGAATTCTGACCTGCAACAAATGTAGCCAATAGAAGAATAAGTACATGAATATAGGAAACTGAAGGAAATAGATTTTAAGAAAAGAGGTTGGGGTTCTTGATCATTTGTTCATAAGACTTCAAATTTATGCCACCGAGTAGAAAGACTATGGTATGACCCATATAATTGCCAATAATCTCATAACTATAGATAATGTTAAAACAATTAAGTAAACTGATCCATTGGCACTGTAGATTAGCAGTCACCAATAGAATTTTACCGCAAGTCAACGAATATAACTTACACAACAATGTGTTGTAAGCAGACAATTTCTATAGTCCATACTGAGGAGTTCATGGATAATTACCCTGTAACATAACATTTTTCCTTTATATCTATTCCACTAAAAAAGTTGACTACAATTATAAATCAATAGTATTATGAAGTTCTAAAATTTCTAAGAGAGCTATTGGGTAGCTAATAAATTCTGCAGATTGGTTCCCAATTAAATCGTAAATTCTCATATTCCCAATAGGGTGACCTAGCAATAAAATAGATCAAGTAACAGCTTGGGAACTAAGGTTCAAATTTCACAATAGACAACACTAGGTGATATCTTCTCATCTACCTAAACCTTGATGTGCATAGTTAAACAGACAGTACTATATACTACAATACACGGCGGCCCAGATACCAATGTTATCAAGAGGATAAATCAGGCACTTCCACAATTTTATCATTAGAGCTGCAAGCAAATACAACTAAGGGTCTATCGAAAACAGTCTAATCTCTCCCTACCTCCCAATGTAAGGATAATGTCGGTTTACACTCTACCCTCCTCAAACCCCACTTTATGACATTATGTTGTGTACGTTGTTGTTGTAGGTTAAATCAAATTCAAGCATGAAGCTCTACTTCCCTCCGCCGTATTTGATTTCAAAATGAGAACCTTGTCAATAAAACATAAAATAGTAATAACAGAATGAACATGCAATAGACTTGGAGAAAACTACTTTTAGTAATTTTAGATTCATCGATTTCCTCTTCTTCTTTTTCATTCACAGTGATGCTCTCCAAGCTCTCCACTTTCTGATCAGGCTTTGAGCATTTTTGGTAGTAAGTTCTTGTTCCTTCCTCTCAATGTCGAATTTATTCAACTTTTCTTCAAACTCCTTATTACATTTTCAGCTCTTGACCTTTTTTTGCCTCAAGTTCACTTGCTTTCTTCAAATATCCAAAATCAACTCTCCATTTCATTTTCATGCAAATATGAAGAAAAAAACACACGTTAAAAGCACCAATTTTAAACTATAGAAAATGTAAAAATAACTACGAAAAGAGCCTCAAATGAGTGGAGATTCACCACTCATCAGCACCCCCAACTTAGAAACATTGTTTGTCCTCAAGTAAAGAAAATCAAAAACACAAAAGGCTCTTATTTCAAGACACACCACAAATCAATTTCCCTTTCTCAATTAAGAACAAAGGTAATGGCTTCGATTAGTACTAACAAATATTCCACATGCAAACTTTTCACAAAATAAATCCTCTCATTCTCTTGAATCAGTTTCAAAAACCAAGAATCATTTAAGTGACAACAACTGAAACTCAAGAAATGACTCAACTCATTAACTCTTTCATATGCTCACTTGACTCAAATAGGAATTTTCAAAATCACCACTTTTTCAACTTACATGTCCTCACAAGAAAGAAGTATCCCAAAACCACACACACATATAAACAAGACAAGGGACAAAGATGCGACACTCACAAAGAATCAACTCATGCACACAAATGTCACACCATAGGCTTGCCCATATTTTCAATCAACATTGACTCAACTCCTTTTGGTTAGAAATCTCAAAGGACTTTGTCAAGCTTGTTATGTAGGCTTAGGGAAGGTAAGGATATTATTTAGGTATAAGTGACTACACCCTCCTTGATCACTACACAACAATTCTTTATGTCCAACTTTCTCCACTTTTCAAACCCATGCACATTTCACACTATTTTTCATTTTTCTTTTCTTATTTCCACTTTAAATGCCCCACATGCAACAATTTTCAATTTTTGGAGGATTCAAGTCTCATTTATTCATTTTCTTTCTTTAAGACTTTCCATCCATCCTTCAATTTCTCTTCTTTTTTTTTTACATCAAGACCTCATGTGGTAAGCATCCCTTCAATTAATTTCCCATAACAACCACAACTTAGGCTTTTAGCCTCAACTTTTACAACCTCAAGTTCAAGTAGGGAAGGGTTCAAAGGAGGGTTACTTTTTCAAAAAGGATACGGCTTGTAATGTGGTAGGCATCCCTTTAATGAATTTCCCATAACAACCCCAACTTAGGCATTTATCCTCAACTTTCACAACCTCAAGTTCAAGGAGGGAAGGGTTCAAAAGAGGGTTACTTTTTCAAAAAGGATAAGGCTCGTAATGTGGTTGCCAATAAAAAGGATTTAAGCTCAAAGGGGACAACTAAGGATATATTTAGTGCAAAGGTGGAATTTTTAAGCCAAGGGGACTTCAAGAACATCAAAGAAAGCCTAAGATCATTTCTCCAACCAAACTCAATCAAGACCAACCGGGCAAGTTGTAGGTGACAAAAGCGAACACAAGGCATTATGCAACAACTCACCACACATGGCTTGCAAATCTATCAAGATGGTTCAAAATCTTACTTCCTTTTCAAAATACAAGTAGCATTGAACATTTTAACCACTAACGAATCAAAAGTCACAAAAAGAGTTGTAAGAATTGTCACAAAATTATTCCTAACATGCTCAACCTCTTAAAAATAGAGAGGTATGCTCAACATTATTCACATGTATGACTATGTTCTTAGTACCAACCAAGTCAAAACCTTCCCAAAAAGACGATGATTTTACCCTTAAGAAAGTATCAGGCAACCTCATGCATCTATTCGGGAACAACTACTCAGACTTCGCCCTAATCAACGCCAATCAAACACTCACAAGCAATCAATGATTTACCCTTAAGTAAGTCATCACTCTCCATCCATCATTGGGGATCGTCAATCCAAATTTTATTATCAAAATAAAAATAAAGAAGCTACAAACTACATATTAAAAACTAAAATAGACCAATCCAACACAATATCACCAGAAACATCCATAATATCAAAGTCTGACAAGGGCACACCAGTCCGTAACAAAGGAACAAAAGTACACCTGACAAGGATACAATCAGAGTATCAGAAATAATCAATAAAATGACTACAAGGGGAGCATCCCCAACTGAAAATGAGATTGTGTCCTCACTTCAGGCCAAGTAATCATCATATTTTCGGGCACATTTTGCCTATAGGAACCTACACTCATCAAAAGTACTCTTCCTCCTCAATTTTTCCTATAGGAAAACAGTCTAATATATCAATCTCCCAAGGTAAGGATACGGTCGGTGTACACTCTACCCTCCCCAAACCCCACTTTTTATGATATTATGTTATGTACGTTGTTGTTGTTGTAAGTGAAATCAAATTCGAAACTTCAACAATCCAATTCCACTTCCCTAGAAAATTCTATGCGAATTAAGTGGTTTCTTACTTCATGAAGAACCTTGTTTTTCTGAGATTTATCCACACTTTTAATGGCAAAATACTCGATTGTCTTCTTCTTTTTTCCTTTATATACAGTCTGCAAAAAGACAAAAAAACAAAAAACAAAAAACAAAAAAAAACTTAAACAACACAGTCAACCTAAAAGAGAAAATAAAAGAAGAACAGAGAAAGAAAAACACCATTACCCAGTGTTTTCCATAGCCAAAAGCTTCATATATATGATACTGATTCATATTTTTCACTTGCTCACACAAACTCACTAGGTTTTTCCTCTTTTAGTCTGCAAAAAAAACTAAAAAAAACAAACTTAACAACACAGTTAACCTAAAAACACAAACAAAGGAAGAACATAGAAAGAAAAAAACCATTACCGAGTGTTTCCCACGGCCGAAAGCTTCATATATATGATACTGATTCATATTTTTCACTTGCTCACACAAATTGACTAGGTTTTTCCTCTTTTAGTCTGCAAAAAAACAAAAAAACAAAAACTTAACAACACAGTTAACCTAAAAACGCAAACAAAAGAAGAACAGAGAAAGAAAAAAACCATTACCAGTGTTTTTCACGGCCAAAAGCTTCATATATTTGATATTGATTCATATTTTTCACTTGCTCACACAAAATCACTTAGCTAGGGTTTTCCCTCTTTTTTGGAATCTGAAATTGGAACTAATCAAAGAGATTACTGAAGAATTTCATTGAAATCGATAAAAACAAATTCATTGAAATCGAAGAATTTCATTGAAAATGGCGAGATTGGTGAGGATGAGGAAGAGAATGACTAGAGATGCAACAGTTGGATTGAAATGAAATGAAAATTATTTTTCTTTTAGAGAAAATAAAATTTAAAAAATTAGAATAGGGGGTCAAAAAGGGTATATTCTGTTTGTTTAATAATTGTCCAGATTGACTAATTAATGTACTATTACTATAAGGTTTAAATTTAAATTCATAAATGCAGTTTTAGTTGATTAAGGTA
>JAJOOS010024762.1:0-24074 GCA_029582725.1 Solanum chiquidenum
GGACATTTATAAAAAACGTCCCCAACCCGCTAAAAAAAAAAGCTTACTGGAAATTGCAAATCTGCACAGACAGGTTTTACGAAAATGGTCATAACTCCCTCATCCTAACTCGGAATGAGGTGAAACCAAGTGCATTGGAAAGACAACTCATAGATATTTAATTTAATAGGTTGTGGTCCTTCCAGTTCCTTGTGTGCTAAGAGATATGCCCCTTTAAAGTTGACCCTCCAAATCACATTTTTTGCGATTTTTGAATTTTGATACGGTTGCTGTAAAATTCGGGTTAGACCCATTTCCCACTCAATTTGACCCCACGAATAAGAATATGAAGTCGAATTTCCAAAATCATGCACGGATTTTGAGTTATATGGAAATTACAATTATAGGTGTTTCCGAAGCACATTTTCGGGCATTTTTGGGGTCGTTTCAGGGAGTGATATGGGGTTATGAAAGGTTGATTGTAGGGACTTTGAAGGTTAAAAACGGTTGGGGGTGGGATAATATGGACGTGGGAAGTGTTTTAAAATATGAGGGGTTATATTAGAAGGGGTCCGGATCGGGTCAGGCAGAAACCCTAGGTTGGGCCCACGAGACCCCGTCGCCGGTCCGTAGGTGGACCTACAGACTGTAAGTCTGGTCCATAGGTCACTATGACACTTAGAAAAAATAGAAAACTTACATGGGTTCTATGGACGCCATCTACGGTCCGTATATTGACCAACAGGCCGTCGATGGGGTCCGTAGACCACTACACAACTATTTTCTGCAAATTTTGCTTTCCGTCCTTGCACATGTAGCAACAATTAGGACATTATGTTTACATTTTTTTTACACTTATTAGACACGGACCCTATTGTATATATACCTAACACTAATAAAAAAATAAACATCAATTTAAAGAGCTACAAAAATAAAAAAGATAGAAGGAAACTCCTATATCGAAAAGAAAAACCTATAGTTGGCTAGATTTTACATCTTGGGTTGCCTCCCAAGAAGCGCTCGATTTAACATCGCGGCATGACGCAGATACCTTGATTACTCATACTTCATCAAGATAATTGGCCTCCATGACTCCTTGCACGCTCTTCGATTTCGCCATGTAGACCTTGATCCTCTGCATGTTCACTTTGAACCCCGTTCCCTCCTTGTTCTAACGCTCGACCGCTTCATCGGGAAATACTTGCGTGATTCTTAATGGCCCGGTCCACATGGATTTGAGATTCCCAGGAAACAAGCACAACCTTAAGTTGAATAAAAGCACCAGATAACCCACAACAAACAGTCTTTTCAATCTTTTGATCATGATACTTCTTTATCTTCTCCTTTTACAAAGTTGAACTTTCATATGCTTTTAGACGAAACTCACCAAGCTCATTCATGTCATTTGATACGTCCAAACTTACATCTTAATTAAGATATATAAATGGTCTAAGTCAATTTATAGATCTCAACGTGAATTAAGGTCGATCCCAGACATAATTTCTTTACAAAAATAATTCGAGTGTTGCGTTTACTCAAATGTCATTATTATTTCCTATAGAAACAATTATAGAAAGTAAAAATAGGTTTAGTTGTGATGTTCTAGTAACTACAATTTTTAATCAAAATCTAGATTAACAATTAACAGAATTTTCAGTTCTCAAGTTGTTTCGATGATTAAAATAAACTAGGATTATGTTCCCCATAACGTTACACATAATGTACTTTCATAGTTGAGTTTCAGACAATTTATGTCTACAACATACAGACGAGTTAGATATATCCGATACTTCTCAGTCTAATTAAATAATGTTCACTCAAGTCCTCTCGGTCCCAGAGTGTTTCTAGTTTTACTCTCATTTACAATGGTATTAAAGTTCTTTTCTCTAGAACTCAAATTTTGACTCCATTTATTCCAGTTAATTTAACTTTTTCCTAACTAATATTTTTCTCTCAAACAAATAATAGATATAGGCACACTCCAATGTGTGCACTCATCAGAATACATGAATAATGCGAGCTAGATTATAATTTGTAAACATAAATCACCTAGCACTCGTTTTATGGAATTACACTTCGGTTTACGTCATAGATCCCACAATCCCAGTTGTGGTATTTAGCCACTCATGATTTCACGTAAACATTAAGAAATATAAAATGAAAACATGTTGAAAAAGTAGTGACGAGAATAAACAAATAAACAAGCTACTTTAATAATTATAGAACCGGAAATTTAACTTCAAACTTGATTTAATGTTAAAATCGAAAACAAAAAACTAAGAATAATGGAAACTTGTTCGTCATTCAAGGTAAGATAAGATCAAAAGTACAAAATGCCCTAATTAATACAAATAAAGTTTTTAAAAACAGTCCTACTCGAGGTAGGACTGAACTGTCAGGCAATTCCACAGATGCTATGACGCTCCGTCAAATGCTTCACGGTTCGTGAAGCCCTCTGTGATCTGTACTTCGAACTCTCAAAATTGAGTTCTTGAAGGCTTGCACTCTGTAACTTGTCACGGACATCACCACAGGTCGTGGCACTGACCACGGTCCGTATAAGTACCCGTTCTCTTCACTTGGCAAATTCACTCTTCAGCTTCTGAAGGTCCCTTCACTAGTTCAACTTTACGAACTACATCACGACCGATCATAGGTATTATTTTCCATCGCGTCTCCCATGGTCCTCACTTAGCATTGCCACAAGTTGCGTTCTCAAGGGCTGCTCACTGGAAATTACATCAGGGACCGTTGAAGAGACCACAGTCCGTCTGGGTGTCCATGGTCCTCACTTAGAATTCCCCATGTTTGGGTCTTCAATGCTAGCCTACTGGGAATTGTACCACGGATGCTATCACGATGATCCGTCTTGATCTTCATGGCCCCTTAAAGATGTCCGTGATCTTCACTTGATTTGTTAGCACTTCAGATTTGAGCCTGCATTTTTATCTTTTCTATCTTCTTTCCCTTCCACTTGTTTCACCTGTACAAATACTACCAAACACATTATATCCACATAAATACACTTGATTCTAGTATAAATTATTAGTTTTCAAGCATCAAATGTGCCAAGATTTTGCGGCACATCAACAGCCTCAGCTTAGAACCAATACTTGTCCTCAAGTGATGATAAAACAATACATTCAACCTTCAAATCATTCCAACACTTTTGAACTTATGCAGTAGCCATCTCAAGTACAATTTGTATCCAAAACCATGAATCTAACATGCAAGGATCAATATATGGCATATCATTACTCATAGTCGATCATGCTTATGCCTGTGAACTATCACCTAATACAATCTACTCTCAAATGCAATCACAGTGTCCTCACACCAATGAAGTCCCTCACTCGTGATAATTGGGACTAAGTACTATGCTCGCACTCTCAAAGAACTTCCAACACTAACAACAATCTACCATAGGCTTGCCCTTGCTTTCTACGCTCCATCTTTCAGACAGCCGGAATAGGATCACTGTAGGACTTTATCGGCATGTAACATACTCAAGCTAGGGAATGGATATTTGGGTTTGTGAGTGACTATTCCCTTGGTTTTCCAAAGTTTTATTTGTACACAACTCTTTTATGAGTGATTCCCTCTTTTTCTCCATTTCCGCACATCCCAGTTGCCATTGTTTTCTTTTTCTTTTTCTTTTTCTTTTTCTTTTTCTTTTTCTTTCTTCACACTTCTTTTTTTGAATTATTATTTTTATATGCACTCAGCTCAATGGTTGAACCTTCTTTTTCACTTCTTCTTTCTGCTTAGAACTTAGCTTTTTGGACTGAGTTGTCACATTGTATCTTCGGAGTCCAAAGGATATGATATATACTGGGTAAGAACAAAGATGGATTTTTAGGCTCAAATCAGGCTCAAGTGATAAGCTTTTTATTTGGTTGTTCTATTTTTGGCTTTTTAGTGGTTTAACAAAAATGGCCTACTGATCCATACCTATCCGGTTATTGTCAGATTTAATCAAGACTACTCGGACAAGTTCTGGTTTCTGCTCCTAGTGTTAGACTTCAAACCAAAATCACACACACATGACACATGACTACATTCTCCAATTTCTTGGTTCACCAATTTATTGGTCACACTAGTAGTGTTCAACATGTAAGTATCTAAGATATCATCTAAAGATCCTAACAGTCAAATCTTAGATCAAGGTAATCATTACACACAGACTAGTTGTTGCACATCTCAGCACACCAACACAAACACAAGACCATAACAGTTTTCATAGTAAACAAAGAGTCAACCTCCATTCATTCTAACAGCTAGAATGACATGTTGCTCACCACCCCCTCCCCAAATAAAATACTTTTCCCTCAAAGTAAATAAAAAAAAACAAGTCAGGGCTATGACGAGGGGTCATACCAACGGTGCTCTAGGTGCCGGTAGTCAAATTAGCGTCGACATTCTTATCAACGGGTGCACTCTCAGAAAACAGCGCAGGATCAAGCTGGCTACCACCTACTGGGATAGGTACTACGCTACAAGAAGCTCCAGCTAACACATCATCTCGTTATTATTGCTCAAGTGCTTCTTTTTCTCTGGCTTCATTCCTTGATGACCTGCGGGCTTTCATTTTTTGACTTCTTTCCTCTCTGGACAGGTCAGCTGGTGGCTCATCATCAGATTCTCCATATTTTTTCTTTTCTTTCCGGATTTGCTTTTAGGGAGTTCCCTAGATATTTTCAAGAGACTGAGTAGTAGGCTACTCATTGAATATCTTCATTAATGATTTTGTCATGACTGGAGTGTGAACCTGTACCAGCTTGTCAGCCAGTTTAGCAATTTGGGCTCGTATTTTGGCCAACTACTTCTGGGACTCTTCATTATTGCTTGATTCAGCAGCCTGCAACTGTATTTGGACATGTGGGTCTCCATTCCATCCATCATGTTTTTCAAAACAGCAAGTTCCTTCTGCATTTCATCTTTTAGACGCTTTTCTACAGCTAACACATTGCGCTTTATGAGTTGGGGCATCCAGTTGACAATTTGGTCAACCAAAGTCTTTGTCTGTCATTGATCTGCAACAAACCTTTCAAGGAAAGTAATGGGAAGAGTGATATACGTACCTGTAGCCTGGGAGTCTGAAGTAGGTCGCGTTGATGGTGCCCCTGAAGCTGGCTGTGAGGACTCATCCTGCTAAGTTTACCCTGATACTTGTGGGATTACTACTGGTGTGTGAGGTACTACCGCTAATGGTCCCACCACCCCTGATTTTCTTCCAAAAAGAGGATTGTTGACATCCTGAATTTTGGAAGCTACAGTTATCTTGGATGCCTCAATTGGTTTATCCACCAATTTATTTGGAGGAATGTTCGCCTGGAAACAAAGTTTCCCTATCAGACAGGGAAACAAGAAACTTGCTCGCTCATTCAGCACTCTATCTCTCATATGCATGGCGATGATCCGACCCGCATTCACAAAGTAACCAACCATGAGGCATGCAACCAATGATGCTAGTGATGGAGACAGAGTATTATCATTTACTGTGGGTTGCATCTGTGCTAGAACTATTGACCACCAGACCTTGGCTAGAAAAGTAAGGGACGCCTTTGTAATAGGCACATGTGGATTAGACACCCATGGTACTGCTTCTCTTTCTATGGCAGTGTAACCTGCAATCCATTGCATGATGCGTTCTCGCGAAATAGGATCCTCCATCTCCGATTCACTTGTGACAGCATGGTGTTTTCCCTCAAATAATCCTACAGAAGTTGGTGTTTTATATTTGGGGCCATGTAGCTTCCTATTAATTGATTCCTCAGAGATGTTGACAATCTTACCCCGAATAGTGATTGTGTCTAAAATAGACAATGTGGCTGCAAGCTGGTTCTGTGCTCTCATTGTTGTTTCAATTTCAGCAGCAATGTTCATTAGGGTGGCAACGTAGATAGCCTAGAATTCTAAAGGTAGATGGCCGGTGTATTCACAAGGGGTATTGGTGATCCATTCAAACTGGTGAATCTGGAACAATCTGTAACTCTCTAGAAATGCTTGGATGTCTGCCATCACTACCCTAGACTCGGGTATAAGTGGTCTCTTTCTAAATCCCCCTAACTTGTTCACGATTCCATGTTCGATGAAATCCTCCAACTTGTTCACCATCCACATGGATCTGAAATAGTTAATTAGTTGTTGTCGCACTACTGGGTCAAATTCACGGAAGCTAACATATTAGACCATTGTATCGTGTGGAGTCACCTCATCATCCCCCTCTGTTGCACCTATCTCTGTCTGAGCTCCAGTGTCAGCCTCTGGTAATACTGCAGATGGAGATGTGGTAGCAACTTCTCAAGAATCGCCTTCTGATTCTGTACTGCCTCTCGAACCATCATAAAACTGGCTTCCCGAAATAACATCAAATTTACTTTACAATTCTTACCCGCTACCGGAACTACTACCTCCCTCTTCAGACTAGGGAGGACTGTCCTGGAGAATTGCCCTCCTTGTATGTGCTCTAGTAGCCATAGGTGAGTGATCCTCAATGGTGGTATTTATTTGCATCTCAAAACTACTAGACTCGGAGTCGTTATGACCTTCTAATTGTGAAGCAGCGGGGGTGGAATGTTTTTTTGCGTTCTTTCTTCTGAGTCCCATAGTACGTGAGAATTACAAAACTCATTAGTTACGTATATCAATAAAATGACACACTATCACGTACTCAGACTTCCCTTGTGTTAGTACATCGTGACGCCTTGCCTTAAGAAAGTCGTCACCCAATCTATCATTGGGAAGGGACACAGAATCAATATACAGAAAAAATATGAAAATGCAAAAAGTTAAACTGATTGTTTTTTTATACGGAAGCTCACATGGTTCGTGGTGGTCACCACGATCCCTAGATGCCCTCCTAAATTTAAGACAAACTCAATGTGCAGCAGGGGTTGGAACAAGTATTGTTCACGGACGAACACAACCCATAGAGTTAACCACGGTCTGTGATAATGCTCGTGACATCGCCAGTGGTTGTATGAAATTCCCAAGTGTTGTCCACGAGTTATTTCACAGCTTGTGGTGACTTCCATGATCCATGAAACCTATCGTGGACTTATACTTGGTCAATCATACAGGCATTTTATCAGCCGACTTCACCATTGTACATGTTACCCCTATTTTTATACATGATCACAACATGACTACTAACACCATTGAATTTCAACAAGAAAAATCCCAAAAGGAATAATATTCATCCAATACGCATAGACCCTAATCATACCCACACATAAATTATTAATTTTACACAATTCGAACAAACCCAAAACAATTCAATATTGCCCAGACCGTTCATCACATGATCATGCTAATTTCAACTAAATCAAAGGAATTCTAACTTGTTTTTAGAAAAGATCAAACTTATAAAAAGTGATATAAGAACTTACTTGGAATTAGAAGAAAATTTCACTCAAAAAGAATACATTGAACTCTGCTTGAACTCCTTGACAACCTAGGATTAGGGCTTCGATTCTTTGATGAACTAACAATTGGTGAATGAGAGGAATAGTTTTTTAACCATTTAGTAACCTTTATAGGATGAAGAAAGAGGAAAAAAGCCAACCTTTGGCGCTTGAGGGAGTAATTATACGTTTATTTCAAGTTTGTTTTGAACGCGGGTCGGGTCGGGTACTGGTACTAATGGGTAGCAGATGACGGATCGTGATGTTGTCCGTTAAGGATATCATGGTCCGAGGAAATTGCCGTGAACATGACTTAAGACTAAAGTTCTTACCTGGGGTTTACGAGAGGCTAGACGGTCTGTACAAACCTTGACGGACCGTGAACCTTTTTGCTTGCAATTTCCAATAGCTTTCTTAGGTTGTTTCTAATATTCACGGGCTGTG
Organism: Solanum chiquidenum; assembly: GCA_029582725.1. NCBI lineage: Eukaryota > Viridiplantae > Streptophyta > Magnoliopsida > Solanales > Solanaceae > Solanum > Solanum chiquidenum. Next base: position 7,830 of record JAJOOS010024762.1, read on the forward strand.
AAGTTGCTCGTGAAGGACACTACCGCCCGTGGGGCTGCTCGTGAAAAACAGTCAACACCCAGCTCCTGCAATTTTTCACCCAAATCCTTCTTGAACACATCAACACACAGTGACACTATAAAAGCAAGAAAAAAATGAGGAAAAGTAAACTACCTATTACAAATACAATTTTGGGTTGCCTCCCAAGCAGCGCATAATTTAACGTCGTGGCGCAGGCAAGTTATTTGATTACTCAGACTTCATCATGTTTATATTCTTCCAAAATTTTCACTTCTTCTAGAACACCCAAGTATGCCTTGATTCGCTAACCATTGGCCTTGAACTTCTCACCGTTGTCGTTCTCAAGATCAATAACACCTGATTGGAACACCTGAGTTACCTTAAAAGGCCAGACCATTTGGATCTCAACTTTCCTAGAAACAGACGAAGTCTAGAAATTAAATTAACACCAACTCACCAGGAGTGAAGGTTCTCTTCTCAATATGCTTATCATGATACAACTTCATCCTCTTATTGTACAATGCGACCTCTCATACGCTCTCAAACGAAACTCATCCATCTCATTAATCTGATCCAGTCTCAGGTTTACAGTTTCACTCCAACTAAGGTTCAACTTCTTCAAAGCCTAGAGTGTTATATGATCAAGCTCAACCAGCAAATGACATGCCTTTCCAAACACCAATTGATATGGAGACATACTAATAGGTGTCTTGAAAGCTTTCTAATATGCGCATGGAGCATGATCTAACTTCCATGCCCAATCTGTCCTATTCGCATTCAATGTTTTATCCAAAATCTCCTCAATCTCTCTATTGGACACCTCCACTTGACCACTGGTCTGCGGATGATAAGGAGTTGCCACCTTGTGTTGTTTAACCCCATATTTGGCCAGAAGCGCACTGAATTCCTTGTTACAGAAATGGGAACCACTATCACTAATGATAGCTCTGGGTGTGCCGAACCTTGAGAAGATATTCTTCTTCAGAAAACTAGCAGCAGTCTTGCCATCATTCTCAGGCAAAGCAATTGCGTTAACCCATTTGGACACATAGTCCACTGCCACCAATATGTACTTCTGCCCATAGGAGCTCACAAATGGGCCCACGAAATCGACGCCCCAAATATCAAATAGCTCCACCTCTAGTATAGATATCGGGGGTAACTCATGGCACCGAGATATGGATCTTTGCCACTGACAAACATCATAAATCCTTACTATGTCCATCGCATCCTGATGAATTGTGGGGCAGTAGTACGCACACTGGAGTATCTTGTGGGCTGTCTGAGCACCTCCATGATGGCCACCTACTAGAGAGGAGTGACAAGCCTCTAGAATGTGCAACATCTCAGTTTCAGGGATGCATCGCCTGATGATGTTATCAGCACACACCCTGTACAAATAAGGTTCATCCCAAAAATACTTACCCATATCATGCAGGAACCTCTTCCTTTGTTAAAATGTCAGCCCCTCAGGCATCAAGTCACTAATAAGAAAGTTAGGCAAATCATCGAACCATGGAATAAGATCAAGAGTAGGAGCTAATACCTTCTCATCCGGGAATGAATCATTGATTTGGAAATCAAGTTCTTCTTTATTTTCATCCTCCAACCTAGACAAGTGATCGACTACCTGGTTCTCACAACCTCTCCTATCCTTAACCTCAAAATCAAACTCCTAAAGAAGTAACACCCATCTGGTCAACCTTGGCTTGGCATCTTTCTTTGCCATGAGGTATCTCAGAGTTTCATGATCAATGTGGACTGTCACTCTAGTACACAACAAGTAAGCTCTGAATTTCTTGAAAGCATACACCATAGCTAGTAGTTCCTATTTAGTAACTGTGTAATTTCGTTGTGCTCCATTTAGTGACTTACTAGCATAGTAAATTGGATGGAACATCTTGTTGCGCTTCTGCCACAACACAACTCCTAAAGCAGTACCATTATCAATGTACATTACCTCAAATGGATCAGCCCAATTTGGGCCAATGATCACTGGGGCAGAAATCAGTTTCTCCTTCAGTCATTAAAAGGCTCTCAGATATGTCTCTTCAAAAAAAAAATTCATCTCCTTCTCCAAAAGCTTGCACATTGGGTGTGCAATTTTTGAGAACTTTTTGATGAAACACCTATAAAATCTAGCATATCCTAAGAAACTTCGAACACCCTTCACACAAATAGGTGGAGGCAGCTTTTCAATCACCTCAATGTTGGTTTTGTCGACCTCTAACCCCTTTTGTGTCACCTTATGCCCAAGGACTATGCCTTCCTTAACCATGAAATGGCACTTCTCCCAGTTCAGCACTAGATTGTCCTCCTCGCATCTCTCTAGGGCCCTGCTAAGTTTAAACAAACAGTCATCAAATGTGTCACCTACTACTGAAAAGTAATCCATGAAGACCTCCAGAGTGTCCTCCACCATGTTCGAGAAGATAGACATCATATACCTCTAGAAAGTTGTTGGTACAAAACATAGTCCAAATGGCATGCGTTTAAATGCAAAGGTGCCATAAGGACATGTAAAGGTGGTCTTTTCTTGATCTTCAGGAGCAACATATATCTGGTTGTATCCAGAGTATCCATCTAAGAAACAGTACCACCCTTTTCCAGTCGACATGTCAAACATATGGTCCACGAATGGCATCTGGAAGTGATCCTTCAAGGTCCACTTGTTCATATTCTTGTAGTTCATGCAAATTCTCCATCAAGTCGGTCTTTAAGGGTCCAACTCATTCTTTGTGTTTGAAACAACATTAATACCCACATTTGTGTGCACACATTGCATTGGGCTGACCCAGTGACTGTCCGAATTGGGGTACACCACCCCAACATCTAAGCGCTTGATGATCTCCTTTTTAACCACCTCTTGCATAGGTGGGTTTAACCTCCGCTGTTGTTCAAAGCTTGGGTTGCAGTCCTCCTCAAGTTGGATCTTATGGGTGCATATAACAAGAGGTATCCCGATGATGTCAGCAATGGTCCACCCGATAGCTCTTTTGTACCTTACCAAAACTTTGATCACAACTTGGAACTATTCATCATTCAAATATGCAGCCAAAATCATAGGTAAAGTGTTGTTAGTGCCCAAAAATGCATACCTCAGGTGGCTGGGTAACTGTTTCAGTTCTAGCACAGGTGGCTCCTAAATGGATGGTTTTGGCGGAGGGCTTGGCTTCTTTTTTAAATCCAGGTCTAGTTTCTTTGGAGCATAGGAGTGTGGTCCCATTCTCTACAAAGCATTCACTTTCTCTACATAGTTTGACCGGAAATCAGCTTCAAAATTCATCAACACGGCAACTAAGGTTTCAACAGCCAACCTCTCCTCAATGGTTGCTCCCATTTCTTTTTCATCAAAAACCTCTATCGCAGACACTACATTCATGTCATCTGGCTGTTTTATTGAACTGCAAATATTGAACTTTACCTCTTCTTTGTTCAGTCTTAACTTCAGTTCTCCTCTCTCAACATCTACCAATGCTTGTCATGTGGCCAGAAATGGCCTTCCCAAATTATGGAAACCTCAAAATCTACTTCACAATTCAAGATCACGAAGTCTACCGGAAAGATGACTGTGTCCACTTTTACGAGCACATCACATAGCATGCCCACAGGTTGCTTCACTGACCTATCTGCCATCATCAACTTCATGGCTATGGGTTTTGGAACTCCTAACCCCAGTTGCTTGTAGATAGCCAGCGGCATCAAGTTTATACTGGCACCTAAATCACGCAAGACCTTTGCAAATTCGATTGATCCGATAGTGCATGGTATGGCGAATTCGCCCAGATCCTCCTTCTTTACCAGAGACCTTGTAGCAATAGCACTGCAGTGATGAACATGGTTAGTCAAATTAATGTTTACAACTCTTTTCTTTGTAACCAAGTCTTTCATAAACTTGGCATATCCTGGAATCTGCTCAAGGGCTTCCACCAATGGTATGTTTACTGACAGCTATCTCTGCGTGCAGATGAACATCACAAATTTTCCATCTTCAGCTTTTTTTAAGCCTTTGAGGGAAAGGAGGAGGTGGTCTTGCTATTAGCTGAAGAGGCATAGTTCCCCTACTAGTTTTGCCCCTACTAGTTTTGCTATTAGTTGAGCATCCTCCAAGTCATCTACTTGTTCAGCTTTAGCCTCCTCTCTTCTGCCTGATCCAACACCTACTCATGTTTAGTACCTGTAGAAATTAGGTCATTAAGAATCTTACCACTCCTTGTAGTGATAGCCATGCAATATTCGTCCTTCTTAGGATTTTGGATCGTGTCACTTGGTAGTGACCCATTCTTCCTCTGATTTAATAAGGCTGAAAGTTGCCCCAACTGTTGTTCAATTTGCTTGATGGAGGTGGTGTGAGAGTCTACCAGTTGACTCATACTAGAGAAATCACCTTTCATCTACTTCACCCCTGCATTAGTTGATTCAACTTTTAGGAGCACCTTGGCCAACATATCTTCAAGCTTAGACCCGCTGCAATTACCACTTGCCCGGTCTCTATTACCTGGGGGAACATAAACACCACTGCGATCATTTCTATACCCATCTATGTTCTGCTAGTTTCCCTGCTCTTTGTTTGTTGGCCTATCATACTGTCCTTACCTTGAGTAGTTCCAACCTGCATTTCCAAAATTGTAGCCCTCGTTTCCTGAGTTATAATTCTAGAAAACTCCTTGGTTGCCCAGGTAATTAGCCTCCTCATCTAGATCGACATCCTAATCTTCATACCTGTTTGGCTGTCCACCAGCATTTACCTTTCCGGACTTTGAGACAATATGCTTCGTAAGTAGATCTATTTGGGTCCTCATGTGTGCCTTGTACTGATCGCTTTCTTCTTCTGTGTTTATTTGCTGAGCTGAAATTTCAAATGTGTACACAAGATCTCCTACTTCTACATCAATGGTGTACTATGCCCTGTTAATCTTTGAAACCTCGTCCATCAAATGCATGCTCTCTGAGAAGGCTTCCTCATAAATGATCCTCCACTCATTGCATCAACAACAGGTTTAGTAATATAATTCAAATATCAATAGAAAGCCTATTTTAGATGTCTCTCAGTGAGACCATGCTTTTGGATCTCCACCAAGCTTCATGCATCGCTTCTCCTGGTAGCTGCTTATGGGCACTTATCTCATCTTTCATCTGCAACTCTTTTGATTCCAAAAAAATCGTTCCAGGAAAGCTTCCTTCAATTTAGTCCAAGTCCTGCTCGAGTCATCAGGCATCTTATTAACCCAACTAGTTTCCTCTCCATAAGGAGACAATGGGAACAATCTCAGTCTCATTGCTGTATGGCTAACCCCAGGAATTTCTTGCGATTTGCATATCGCCACAAAGTTCATCATATGTTGATTAGCATCATCACCAGCTGCACCCCTGAACATACCTTTCAGATTCAGCAGTTGAATCATAGTGCTGGTGATTGTGAATTTAACACATTGACGTAGTCTAGGTCATACTATCGCTCCAGTGTCACTTTCTCCATCCAAGTCTAAGTCATCCTCTTCATACATCATGTGAGCTGGATGTTGTTCTCTACCCCTTGGAGCTATTGGTTGGCGGTGTGGAGGAATGATTTCATCCACTGCGCTGTTTTCATCCACCACCCTACGTGGGTTGTTCACAGCATTCTGGTGAATACCTCCTACAACGGTTTCAACATCCAATCCAAATCTTTGTCTCTACACCTCAAGTTCTTGTGCATTCACCATTTTGCGGATTGTTTACCAAAGTTCTGGATGGTATGGGACTAATGGAGCTCCCTTACTTCAGGTATTTTGCATACACAGTCGAACACACCTGAAATAGACACAGACAAACAACAAGGCGTACAATTTGGAAATCTAACTACAATTAGGATAAATGCTAGTAAAACACTTCTGAACTAAAATTCCTCGGCAGCGACACAAAAATTTTATACGTCCAAACTTACACCTCAATTAAGAGATATAAACGGCCGAAGTCAATTTATAGAACTCAACATGAATTGAGGTCGATCCCACAAAGAATTTCTTTACAGAAATGATTTCACTATGGCATTTTCTCAAATGTCGTTATTATTTACTAAAGAAAACATTACAGAAAGTAAAATGGGTTTAGTTTTGATGTTCTAGTAATTAAATTTTCTAATAAAAATCTAGATTAAAAGAAACTAGGATTGTGTTCCCCATAATGTCACACCGAATGTTCTTCCGTAGTTGAGTTCAGGAAATTTATCTCTACAACATACAGATGAGTTAGATATATCAGATACTTCTCAATCTAATCAGATAATGTTCACTTAAGTCCTCTCAGTCCGAAAGTGTTTCTAGTTTTACCCTTGTTTACAATGGTGTTAAAGTTCATTTCTCTCTAACTATTCCAAGTAAATTAGGTTTTTCCTCACTATTATTTTCTCTCGAATAAATAATAGATACATGCTCACTCCAATGCGTGCACTCATCAGAATACATGAATAATGAAAGCTAGATTATAATTTGCAAACATTAATCACCTAACACTCATTTTACAGAATTATTCGATTTACGTCAAAGATCCCACAATCCCAGTTGTGTTATTTAGCCACTCATGATTTCACATAAATATTCAGAAATATAAAATGAAAACATGTTGAAAAAGTACTTACGAGAATAATCAAATCAACAAGCTACTTTGATAATTATAAAACCGGAAATACAACTTCAAACTTGATTAAATGTTAAAATCGAAAACCAAACACTAAGAATAATGGGAACTTGTTCGTCGTTCAAGTTAACATAAGATGAAAAGTACAAAATTACCTAATTAATTCCAATAATGTTTTTAAAAAGAGTCCTACTCGTGGAATTTTTGAACTATCGGGCAACTCCACGGACGCTCTGATGCTCCATCGAGGGCTTCCGTGATCTGTACCTTAAACTCTCAAAACTGAGTTCTTCAAGGCTTGTACACTGTAACTTGTCGCAGACGTCACCAAGGGTCGTGGCACCGACCATGGTCCATATAGGTGCCCCTGGTCTTCATTTGGCCAATTCACTCTTCAACTTCTCAAGGTCCCTTCCTTGGTTCAAATTTAGGAACTGCATAATGACCCATCATATGTATTACGGTCAGTCAGGTCTCCCATGGTCCTCACTTAGCATTTCCACAAATAACCTTCTCAAAGCCTAGTCACTGGAAATTACCTCACGAACAACACCACAGACCGTTGAAGAGACCACGGTCCGTCTAGGAGTCCGTGATCTTCACTTAGAACTCCCCATGTTTGGGTCTTCAATATTAGCCTACTGGGAATTGTGCCATGGATGCTATCACGATCCGTCTTGAGCTTCACGGCCCGTAAAGACGTTTGTGATCTTCACTTGATTTGTCAGCACTTCAGATTTCAGCTTGTATTTTCATCTTTTCTATCTTCTTTCCCTTCCACTTGTTTCACATGTACAAACACTACCAAACACATTATAGCCACAAAAAATAAACTCGATTCTAGTATTGATTCTTAGTTTTCAAGCATCAAATGTGCCAAGATTTCGCGGCATATGATCATTCAGTCTTTGACTCGATGCGGCTCCCCAATCCAAATTCAACTTCTTCAACGCCCACATTGCTTTATGCTCTAGTGGTATAGGGAAATGGCATGACTTCCCATTTACACGTTGGTAGGGGACATACATATGAGAGTCTTGAATGCGGTGCGATAGGCCCATAGAGCATCATCATGTATTCTTAACCAATTAGTTTTGTTGACGTTCACAGTAATTGCAAGGATTTTCTTTATCTCTCTGTTTGACACCTCAACTTGCCCACTAGATTGCGGATGATAAGAAGTATCGACATTGTGACGAACCCCATATTTCTCTAGCAATGCCTTGAACAACTTGTTACAAAAGTGATAACCTCCATCGCTGATAATAGCCCATGGTGTACCAAATCTGGAGAAGATACTCTTTTACAGGAATGCAGTGACACTTTTTCCCTCATTATTTGAAAGCACAATTGCTTCCACCCATTTCAATACATAGTCAACCGTAAAAAGAATATACTTTATCCCATGCAAACTCACAAAAGGACCCATGAAATCAAGGTCCCAAACATCAAATAATTCAATTACCAATATTGGATTCATAGGTAGCTCTTGCTTCTTTGAAATTCCTCCTTATCTTTGGCAACGGTCACAAGACTTGGCGAAATCATGAGCATCTTGGTGAGCAGTCTGAATACCACTATGGTGCCCACCAACAGGCGATGAATGACACGCCTCTAGTATACTCATCATCTCAACCTCGAGCACACAACGACTAATAATCCCATTAGCACAAATACGAAACAAGTAAGGTTCATCCCAAAAAAACTTCTTCACAGCATACATAAACTTTTTACTTTGGTGAAATGACAAATACAATGGAACCAAATCACTTGCCAACTAGTAAGAAAAATTTGGGAACCAAGGGATAAGATCATAAGAAGCAGCAAATACATGTTCATCTAGGAATACATCATTAATATCAGCCCCATCTCCTAACTTGAGCATAGATTCCTCCTCTAATCTGGACAAATGGTCGGCAACCTGATTTTCTGTTCCCTTTCTATCCTTCACCTCAAAATCAAACTCTTGTAGAAATAATACCCATCTAATCAACCACATTTTTGCATCCTTTTTAGCCATCATATACCTCAATGCAGAATGGTCAGTATGCACTCTGACCTTAGTACCAAGAAAGTAGGATCGATATTTCTCGAATGTGAAAACAACAACAGGGAGCTCCAGTTCAGCCACATTATAGTTCTTTTTAGCCATATTCAGAGCTTTGTTGGGATAGTAAATCAGATGAAGAATCTTCTCTCAACCTCAATACCTTTCTCACAAATTCGATGACCCAGAACTATACCCTCTTTCACCATGAAATGGCACTTTTCCCAATTGAGCACAAGATTGCACTCTTCACATCATTTCGTTTCCTCGGCCAGATTGCACTCTTCACATCGTTTCATATCCCAATTGAGCACAAGTTTTCTCAAATTGGCATAAAGCATGAATTTCAAATAAAATGTCCATTGTAAGTATGGTTTTTGCATGGCTCTCATACTTTGTACATTAAATATGCTAACCCATATTTCTTCATTTTTACTAAAGTGTAGGTTCCAGCATTTGAGTTGATTCTCTCCAGTTAAAGCATGGATTGACTTCTTGCAGGACTATTGGTATGTCCTCATGGATTCGAGGACAAATATTTTTGATGATCATGTTTTTTATTGTAATATACTCTTTTAGACTTTGTATTGTTAAGGGCCGTGACCCTACTTTTGATTTGAAGATTGTTTTTAAATGGCCATGTGAGACTAGTAGACTTCCGTTGTTTTAAATGACTTTTTCAATTGTATGGAATAAAAGAGTTTTAAATTCCATACTATTTCTATTATCTTATGTGATGACATTCTATGAGGCTTGTATGAGACTTTTTGGAGTCGTATACGTCGTGTCGCATCTAGGGGGTACCCCTGGGTCATGGAAAACATGGTATCAGAGCATAAGATTTTGGAAATGGTTTTTAGGATTGATGTCTCACAAACCACGTCTAGTAGAGTCTTGTCCATGGGTGTGAGTTGCGACATATTTATGAATGAGAGGCTATAGGAGGACTTTAAGAAGCTACACATCTTTCATTATTCTTGAAGTCGTACGATAGAGTTTAGTTCTATAAAACCCTTTTCCTAACCCTTCTCTTGTGGTTATAGGATATGAATACAAGAAGGGCTAACGTAAGAAGGATGGAAGAGGAAATTGTGAATGAGGTAGTTCCTCCTCAAGGTCCTCAAGGTTACCAAGTTCCTCAAGGCAATCAAGTTTCAGTTGATCCTCCAGCTATGACCAATGAAGAAGTTAGGTCGTCTCTTTTGATGATGGCTCAAGCCGTAAATACTCAATCCCAAGCCATGACAGCTCAAGCTACTAGGGGTGTTGAGACTCATGTGAACCCTATTGTGAGCACTATGGCTTCTAGGTTGAGAGACTTTGTGAGGATGAGTCCTCCGATATTTCTTGGTTCCAAGGTGGTAAAGGATCCCCAAGAGTTTTTGGATGAGGTGTATAAGGTAGTCAATGCTACGGGGATGACTTCTATAGAAAAAACGGAACTTTCCGCTTACCAATTGAAGGATGTTGCCCATGTTTGGTTTACTCAATGGAAAACCAATAGGCCTATAGGATCGGCCTATAGAAAGCATTCCTTCATAGGTTCTTTCCCCGTGAGAAGAGGGAGGCAAATGGTGAGGAGTTTATCAACCTTAAGTAATGTAGCATGAGTGTGGAAAAGTACTCCATGAAGTTTACCCAATTGTCTAAGTATGCTCCATCTATGGTGTCTAACCCGAAGGATGAGATGAGTAGATATGTACGGGTGTGTCCGAACTACTTGAGGAAGATTGTCGTACGACAATGGTCCATGATGACAAGAATATCTCTAGGCTTATAGTATTTGCTCAACAAATTAAGGAGTTCAAAGTTAAGAAAAAGAATAGGGAGATGAAGATGTCTACATCAACAAAGGTTCAAAAAGAGGGCTTTTAACCAAGATTCTTCAAGCACTCCTAGGGTTAACCAAGAGAAAGGAAGTGGGTCTCCATTCCCTAAACCTATATACACCAATTGTGGAAAGAAACATTTTGGGAAGTGCCTAGCCAGTACTAGTGGGTGCTATGGTTGTTGAAAGAATGATCATCAAGTGAGAAATTTCCCTATTCTTACGGCCAAATGAAGGGATGCCAAAAAAGCTTCTCTTAATGGCCCAGATCTCGATGCTCCAAAGAAAAACCATTTCTATGTACTTCAAGCTAAAGAGGGCGAAGGAGATCTTTCGGATGAAGGCACCGGTATGTTGTTGGTTCCTTTTAGTCGTGAATGCCTTGTTAAGGTTCCTATATTGTTTTCATGTTAGTTTTAGTATAGGTTTAATCTTAAGGGGGAGATAGTATGTTGAATAATAAGGTTTTTGAGAGTTCCGATATCGTTATCTCTTTCCTTCTATTCCTATTCAAGCTTGAGACCAAGAGTTCCTTTTAGCTTGTTTCATGTTTTGGAGTCATGTGTGATTATGTGTTTCCATGAACTCCTTATGTTATGCATTTTCTTGATTAATTTATGTTTAACTGAGAAAATTAGTTTTGATGAATTATGTTTCTCATGTTGATGTGCATTTACTATGAGTTGCCTATATGCTTCATGAGTTGAATTGTTGAACATGTCTAAAAATACTTTTAGGAGTAATTGCCTAATCGTCCTAATGACGTTATGATGAGTATGATTTGAGTTGGAGAAGGTAATTCCTCAAATGAAATGAGAAATGTTGAACTTTTCATGCATAATTAGTTTGTAGATGTAGTTCCTACTTTCTTGTGTTGCAGGACTATGTTTGAGACGGAGTGGAGGTTTCCTCCTAGTTTTGTGCATTATATATGATATTGCATGCATGATGGACTGCTAGTCTTAAGTCTTTATTCCTTAAGAGTGTTTAAAGTGTCATTCGAGAACGTATGTTCCTAAGGGGGAGTTAATGTAACGACCCAGAAAACTAGTAAGTGAAACTAGAGCCTAACGAGTTGGTTTTTGAGTTTGATGTGGGGTTTGAGGTTGTATAATGATGTCCCGAGATTATGTTGAGGGGTTTAGGGGTTAAACGTCATGGTAAGACTCCCCAAGTACCAACCAAGGGGTCCTTGAGGAGGACCCTAAAGCGTAACCCCCAAGACCCCAAAGAACCAAAAAGCTATCAAATTGAGGAGGAGCTACGGATGGGACCTACGCCCCGTAGGTCCATCACGCCTAGTGGATGGCCTCCATGGGTCAAGGTCCCAAAATACATGTTGCAGCCATGAACCACGACTTGCCAGGACGGCTCGTGGAACTACCCATGGTCCATGGGTGGGGTTTCATGAGTGGCCACTGGTTTGTTGTCAAGGCTCGGCCAAGTGAGGGGTGTTATGGTAAATTCCTTTTTAGGTTAGTTAAGTTAGGGGAAGGTTATTAATGATTAATTAAGGTATTTTAAGGCTTTAAAATTATTAGAACACCTTTTTCAATTCGTTATCCCCAAACACTCAAATTAGAAACCAACTCTCTTCCAAATATTCTCTCTCTAGTAACCACCATTGGGGAAGAAGGATTCAAGCTCTAAAGCTCAAGATTTCACCTTGATCACTCAATTTTCGTGGAGTTTCTTCCCTAAAGGTATGCTAGTCTTCATCCTTGATTAAGTTTCACTCAAGGAGCCCTATCAAAAGATGATTTCAAGTTTCCAAAATCCCCCAAAAACCTAGTTTTAAATCTATGCATGGATTCAATTCCAAAACATTTTCAAAGGTTTATATATGATGAATTATGAATATATTGTTGAATTAATGATGAATTATGGTGAATTTCTCCTATGAACCCATGTTTCCCCAAAAATCCTAAGTTGTGATTTGTGATTAGTAGTTGATTGATCATGAAAGTATGTTGAATTATTTATGTTTATATTGAATTAGTTATTGAATCATGTTAATTCCCTTATCTAAATTATTATTCTAGATTTTTGGGTTGTGATTGATGTATAGCCTTGGAGGGAAAATTTCATGAAGGATCTATGATGTAAAGTATATGTGTGTGATCTCAATGAAAATGTTATGATCGTGTTTAAAATGTAATTGTGTTATTATTGAAAGCATATTCTTAATTAACACTCATGAAGGATGATGATAGAATGTGAAGGGTTTCTATAATGTAATGTTGTATCTTTAATTGGTAGGCTTAGGCATCCTCTTCTTGTATAAATGAAAGTAATGTGGATTGATGTATCTTGAATTGGTAGGATAAGGCATCCTTTTCTTGTATTGATTAATGTGATCTTGATTGAAGTACTTTGAATTGGTAGGCTAAGGCACCCTCTTCATGTGTAATGAATATATATTAACTTAATTAATATGAATCGATAGGCCAATGACATTCCTTTCATAAATGACTAATGAATCTGTTCTAAGGCTATGTCTTGAATTGATAGGCCTATGGAATTCCTTTCATAATGAGCCAATGAACTAATGTAATGACGACTCTTGAATCGAAAGACGTATGGCATTCCTTTCCTAATAAGTCAGTGTACCATGAATCGAAAGGGTTATGGCATTTCTTTCATGTGTATAATAATGCAATGATGAACCATGAATCGATAGTCTTATGGCATTCCTTTCATGAGGATTCAAGAGTTATCCTAATAATGTACCATGAATCAATAGGCTTATGGCATTCCTTTCATGTGTTATGATGTACCTTGGATCGATAGGTCAATGTCATTCCTTTCAAGTACAAAATGTACTGTGAATTAAATTCTCTATGGGAATGGAGGCTAAGCACCGAGTGGATATAAGCACCGAGTGGATATAGTAAGATGGAAACTCTTCCAACGTTATGTTAGGGTTCCAATGAACATCTCTCCTATCCCATAACTATGTGCCCAAATAGGTTATTAACTAGTGGATCCACCTAAGCTATTATGTTACCAGTCCTACCTTAGGCAAGTAGACCACCTGTTTATGGTGTGGGTTCATGACACTGGATTCCATGTCAAGATCACATGGTCTATGTCGGTTAATGCTTATTCCCATCATGTGAGATGTGCACTATGGTTTCTTGAGAAGTTTTATGAAGTGTGGGTGGTAGTATGGGATGCCATCCGTGCATTGCACAAGTAGGATTTCAGAGGGCTATAGTGAGTTCTCTAATGTCCTAATGGCTAATAAATGAAAGTGTTTTTAGTGAGACTAATGAAGAATGTTGACTTATATGCTTAAATGTAATGATGCATGATATACTTGGAATGTATTATGAGTTACTTCCTTTTCATAACTTATGAAATGTTTATGTCTGTTATGTATGCGTATTGTGTAGAGATGGAAAGGAAGAATGGTAAGTTGCCTTTTGGTGGCCTTAATGTGGTACTTCGTGTGGATGGTGGTATGAGACGCTATTCATACATTGTACAAACTATAGTTTGGGGTTACTTAAGGTGAAAGCTTAATGTGATAAAATGGCTTATATGTTGATTATGTTCTAATGTGATGAAATGACTTGTATATTGGTTATGTTTGTATAATATGCCTCTTATACTTATGTTCATGAAGTTTTCTCAAATTGGAATAAAGAATGAATTTCAAATAAAATGTCCTTTTTAAGCATGGTTTTTGCATGGCTATGTACATTAAATGTGCTAACCCATATTTTTTCATTTTTACGAAAGTGTATGTTCCGGCATTTAAGTTGATTATCTCTAGTTGAAGCTTGGATTGAGTTCTTCCAATACTATTGGTATGTCCTCATGGATTCGAGGACAAGTATTTTTTATGTTTCATGTCTTTTATTGTAATACACTCTTTTAGACTTCTTATTGTAAAGGGTCATGACCCTACTTTCGATTCGAAGATTGTTTTTAGATTGCCATGTGAGACTAGTAGACTTCCACTATTTTAAATGACTTTTTCGACTGTATGGATTAAAAGAGTTTTAAATTGCGTACTATTTCTATTATCTTATGTGATGACAAGCTATGAGGCTTGTATGAGACTTTTCAGAGTATTATACGCCGTGTCGCATCTAGGGGGTACCCCTGGGTCGTGACAAGTTACTTCCTCATTTTTCAGTTGGAAATTCATCTGCCCTCTCTGCATATCGACTAAGGCATGCCCAGTAGCAAGGAATGGTCTCCCTAAGATGATGGGAACTTTAAAATCAACCTCACAATCAAGTATCACAAAATCCGTCGGAAAAATGAATGACTCCACCTTCACAAGGACATCATGGAGGACACCAATGGGCTGCTTCACAGTTCTATCGGCCATGAAAAGACGCATCACCATCATGTTTGGAGCCCTAAACCGGGCTTCTTATAAATTAACGACGACATCAAGTTGATGCTTGCACCCAAATCAGACAAAGATTTCGCAAAGTGCAAAATCCCTATGGTTCAAGGAATAGTGAAAGCTCCAGGATCCTCTTTCTTTTGGACAAGTGACCTAGTAGCAATAGCGCTGCAATATTGCAACCTCTCATCATTCTCAAAACTAATGGCCCTCTTCTTGGTCACCAAATCTTTTATAAATTTCGCATACCCAGGCATTTGATCCAAAGCTTCTATCAACAAAACATTGATGGAAAGTTGTTTCAACATAGTTATGAACCTGCGCTATTTTCCTTCTTTGGTCTTCTTCACTAATCTCTGTGGAAATGGAGGTGGAGGTCTAGGCATGGGAACAACTTTTGGGGTCACCTCTGCTTCCTTCGCTACAACATTTTTCGACTCTCTAGTAACCTCAATCTCATCTTCATCTTTTTCTACCACAATTTCAACTTCACACGACATAGGAGGATCAATGGTCTGTTTACCTTCTCGAGTAGTGACTGCCATATAATGCCCATCATTCTTTGGATTCTAGATGGTGTTGCTAGGAAGTGTGCCAGGCTGACGTGGGCTCATAGAAGTGGACAACTAACAAAACAGCTGCTCAAGTTGCTTGATCGGTTGTCATGCCCAGAAGATATCCCCCAGGACTCGGACTCGGTCACGGGACCTAGGATCACGAGTGACCCCAAACTAACCATGTTGGCATATCATAGCATAATAAATAAACTTAAGTAGGAAAGAACTGTGCGGAATCTAAATCATAAGATAAACTGAAATGATGGGGAATATCCATTCGAAGTCTGAATCTATATATATATTACCTTAAAATCATGAACTAACTTTAATATTAAATTACTATAATATCCCTAACTTAGGTTGTGACTTTTTTGATGAGTTGTGAATTTTCTGATAAGTTGTGACTTTTTTCAAAGGGTTGTAATTTTTCAATGAGTTGTGACTTTTCCAAAGAGTAATGACTCTTTCAGTAAGTTGTGACTTTGCAATAAGTTGTGACTTTTCCAAAGAGTTGTGACTTTTTCAGTAAGTTGTGACTTTTCCAAAGAGTAATGACTCTTTCAGTAAGTTGTGACTTTGCAATAAGTTGTGACTTTTCCAAAGAGTTGTGACTTTTTCAGTAAGTTGTGACTTTTCCAAAGAGTAATGACTCTTTCAGTAAGTTGTGACTTTGCAATAAGTTGTGACTTTTCCAAAGAGTTGTGACTTTTTCAGTAAGTTGTGACTTTTCCAAAGAGTAATGACTCTTTCAGTAAGTTGTGACTTTGCAATAAGTTGTGACTTTTCCAAAGAGTTGTGACTTTTTCAGTAAGTTGTGACTTTTCCAAAGAGT
>JAJOOS010024763.1:0-21383 GCA_029582725.1 Solanum chiquidenum
AAGCGTTTCTGTGAGAAGATTAAAGGTTAAGAAGTTGAAAAAGAATGATAAGATTAAAGGTTAAGAAAGTTGAAGAAGAATATGGAAGAAAACCCTTTTGACTTCCCAAAATATTTTCAAGATTTCTTGAAATTATCACTCAACATTGATAAGTACACCCTTTCTTGGTAAAAAAAATAGCTTTATCAGAACAAATAAAAAACTAATTATGATCCCAAAGAGTTCCACTATGCCTAAAAAACGAAAAAAAAAAGGTAATGACCGTGTGAATTTGGAACTGTTTAGGAGAGAGGATATTTGATAAATATTAATATCCTAATTATACTCCCTATAAAAGGCACAAATTACTAAAAGTATGAGAGAGAAAATCTGTAAAATAAAATTAAATTAAATACAAAAATTAAATATTTTGTTATGTATGTAATTTAAAAACTTAGTTTGTAATTAAATATAAGTATATTGATATTTTGTTAATAAAAGTCTTAAGTAGTATATTTCTGTAATTTTTCCTTTATATATTTATCTATTACAGTCCTTTTTTAAGTTGTTTCGCTTTGGCTATATTACATACTCGTACATTCAATATACTAATGTCATTCGACCTACATATTTTTTTTGTTGATACAGGTTTTCAAGATCATCAATAGGAGCTTTGTTGAGATCATTTTACACTCCAGCTAGCTTTTGGTGAGCCTCCTTGAATTCTGGAGGGCTTTATATTTTCTTTCTAGTTAGTAGTTTTGAGATGTCCTGGGTCTTGTCCCGACATCCTACTTTAAAAGTAGAGGTTTTATAGATAGACAGAGTCGAGGTGTGTCTTAGTGTTTACTCTCTTTGAGTTGTTTACAAACTGTAGTATTGCTATTGAGTATTTTCCATATTTTATGAGATGAGTATTTTAGTTTAATTGATTCAATTATGTTTTGATCCTATCATTTCTTAAGTAAGTCTTCCGTTAAGTAGTCAGCCAGGCCAAAGGATCACTTGGGGACCACAAATGGTTCTCGAGTATCGGCCACGTCTAGGGTGTAGGCTCGGGGAATGACATTCCATGAGGCCCGTCTTTTGTGTGATCTTCGATATCCATACAATCCTGTTAAACAAAATTCTCAAACATCTGGTAAATGAACCTCCACATCAATAATATGCTTGTGGTAGCTAATGAGTGAGAATGAATTTTTTTCCTTCCAAAGCAACATTGGACCTCCAATAGAGCTGTAACACCTCGTAACCTAGAAAGACCGAAATGCAGATTTTATGAAGTTGCAGGTGCCACCTATGAATCGTAGGTGGGGTCCGTGGTTGGTCACCTGCAGCTCCCTCCCTAGAAAACCCAGAAAATTCATCTAAGGGTCGACCCACGGTCGGACCTATGAACCGTAGGTCAGACCACGGTCTGTGGTCCAGGTCTGTGGTTCAACACCCCAGATCCCAGTCTCTAAAGCCAATCGACGGATGACTAGGATGAACCATAGGTCAGTCAACGGTCCATCGATGGCCCCAACAGTTTTTATGTCAGGGGTCGTTTGGTCTTTTCCCTTATGCGTTGGACACCTAAACTATGTTGTTTTGGTCAATTTTAGCCTAGTAACTTAATCAGACTTTACCCTAAGCGGTTTATTGACCAAAAAATCAGAAATGTTAGAGCAAAAGAGGAGGAAGAGTCGACCAAGCCCCTCAAGAACAACTAGCAAGTTTCCTTCAGTTCCAGCCCCGAAATTGAAAGATTTCTCCATGGAATTTGACACCAGGTATGTTGGATTTCACTAGTGGGTTCCTTTCACCCATTAGGTCCCTAGAAGTCAGTCAGAATCTTGATTTCCTATACATTGCTTAGACCTAGGGTTTTTAGAATTTTAGACAATTGTTGTGATTTAGCTGTTAGAGTATTCGTAATCATATTATACAGTTTTTGAGGAATTGTTGCTTAGCTTCTTGCATGACACTTAGAACCCCAGTTGTGTAGATTGCTTTAGTTCATGAATTACATTTCCTAGGTCAGTTTAAACATATATACATGCATCAGTTTTTAAATGTTTCATTATTATTATTTAATGTTGCATTTTCAGTTAGCATGTCAAAATCTTGAGCTATCCAGTTTATTTTAGTTATGTTGAATCGTACACATTCTAGTTGAGAGCAGGCTTAATACCGAGTTGGACCAGTGTCAATCACCCTCATAGTTCCAGAACTACATACCCCCTTAGGTTAAGTCCCCTTTGTGGGGAACACATTTAGTGATCACGCCAGTCATGCCTTTATACCCCTGGCAAGGTATATTGGGTCCTCTCAATGAGGCGTATACATTATTATCCTTGTTTAGCTCGCGTGGTTTTATGTCAGTTATTAGTACCTCCACAGTAAGATTCTACTGTATAGACCAGGTTACCATATATATTTCAGTATTCAGTTTCAGCATGCTATGTACTTGGTCATTGCATTCAGTTTAGTTCATTTTCAGTATTTTCTATCATGTTCAGATTATATCATTTTTCAGTATGTTTCGTTCAGTTATGCACATTGTTTAGTTTTATCCTATCCTGCATGATCAGTACCTTTCAAATATTGACACATACTCTGCGCTACATCTTATCGTGATGTAGGTTCAGGTCCTCAGCATTCAGATCACATGTAGATCGGTTCCCGATCTGTATTCAGCAGTATCGTCATGTTCTTTTACATTCATTCTTTATTTAGTTTCAGTTTTGCCAGAGTTAGCTGGGGCATGTCCCAGCATCTCTAGTCAGTTAGAGGCTTTCATTCATACATAGTTAGATTCAATTTTAGCTTTGAGTTTGACCTTCCAGTTGTTGTTAAACTCACAGTCATTTATATATTCAAACATTACTGGGTATTCCCCATCATTTCAGTTTATCTTATGACTTAAGCTTCCGCAAAGTATTTTTTCTCAATTCAATTTATCTTAGTATGCTATGATATGCCATCTCAGGGTTAGCTTGGGGTCACTCATGATCCTAGTTCCCGTGTTTACGCCAAGGGGGTAACCTCGGGGCATGACAAGAGCCTACTAGAACAACAATAAACAAGGCTTCATAGTTTAGTTGTGCCATGATTTGGCTTAGCGTGGACCAACCAGTCTTCGTTTCTAGGAGGAAAATGAGACTGGGATGCTTAGAAGAAACCATGTCCTTCAATTCTTGAATGTTGTGGGTTCCCAAGCCCACAACAATTCCAAAATAGAGAACTCATAATGACTGGCGGGTGTGGAGTCTAGTACCCGCCGTCAACCCATTTTTTTGATCAAGGACAATAAGTTGATCATTATCAATAGTTTTTTAAGTTCACGCGCTTCAGTAATTTTGATTTCCTCAACTCGTGGCTTTTTTTTTGCAAGAATTAAGGCCCATTCTGTCTCTGTCATATGCGCTTCCTAAACAACTTCCTTATTTCTTTTTGAATATTTTTCATGATTTTGTGCTTGAGATCCTTCATTTACAGGTGAAAAATTAGGAATAGCAATTTCAGGAGAGAAAATAGGATCTTACTTATTGGGTAATTCACGTTCCTGTTCACTAGTGGAAGATCGAATCCACCGTGCTCCAGCCATGGGACGTGATGCTTTACAGTATCATCTTAGCATTGCACCAAACAAATATTGTACACGAGTTATACGTGATATGTGATACAAGCGTCGACTATATTTATCTGAATGACCTACTAATCCACAAAATAAACAAAAGATGCCAAGACGTTCATATTTAAAATTCAGAGTCATATGATCACCTCTAGGAACCTTAACTTGCATATTGTACTTTGATGGTATGCGAATATCCATGCGAACCCTAATACGCATGTATTCTCTCCAAAATAAATCATAGTTTTTTGGATCATCGCGGACAATTTCCCCCAAAAAAAGTTCCAATGTCTCGCGCGATGAGTTCTGAATCATGCAAACCAAAGACGATATCATGGATTTGAACGCATAGTTCCATAGTTGTTAGTTGCATCTGTCTGGGGTTTTGATTGGGCTCCAATGGTTGCATCAAAATCATACTTTTGTTGTAGTTCCTCGCTCTATCACTCGTGATATGGGTGAAGTCCCATTCATGATAAAGTTGGATGAGAAAATAATTGTTGCCAAGATCTTTCATTGTTATGCCTTCTCCTTGCATCCATGCCTGTGCCATGGAATCCTCAAAGAATATCATAGTCAAAGGCTTATAGTAACAATGAGGCACATACACACCCCAACAACTGATTCATAGATCCATTAATAGAGTCCGTGTTTGGCAGTTCATGATACTTCAAGCATCCATTTGGACTATTCAGATTCATATTTGAGTACGTCTCCTGTAGCGGGATAGTTAAGTTATCATTGGTGTTTGATGATGAGGCCATCAAAGAGCAATGGAAAAGCTTAATAAGGGCAGAGCAGAACTTGTCATAGAGAAGAAGAGGAAATTATAGCTCTAAACATATTAGAAATAAGGAATAAATTTGATTGATTCTTGAAATTAATTTATTGTAAAAAATTGCGTAAAAAATACTATAAATCATGATAATTGACAATTTAAAATGTTTTAAAAAACATTTAAAAATTTGACTGATTTTTAAATTAATTTACATGTGTCATACAAAATAGGACAAAAGAAGTAACATGTATTATTTAATTTGGAAACTACGTAAAAAGTTTTGTAAATCTCAATAATAAACAACATTTGATTGACTCTTGAAATTCTATTTGTGCTACATACATTGGGGCAAGGGGAGAAACATACATTATTTAAAAATTACGTAAAAAGTACTATAATTCACAATAGTTAACAACTTAAAATATTTTAAATTAATATTAACTTTAATTAACTCTCTAAATTCTATCTATGTCATATAAATTGAGATT
This sequence comes from Solanum chiquidenum, assembly GCA_029582725.1. Lineage (NCBI taxonomy): Eukaryota > Viridiplantae > Streptophyta > Magnoliopsida > Solanales > Solanaceae > Solanum > Solanum chiquidenum. Next base: position 4,862 of record JAJOOS010024763.1, read on the forward strand.
AAAAAAATAACGAACAGCACGTGTACTTGTGTCTAGTGTATCAATAAAAAATAATGTATAACTGAAATAACAAAGTCTTGAAATTGTTTTTTATCTTTTTAACACTTAGAACTTGACTTAATTAAAAAATCTAAAAACTTAATCACTCTTCCATATAAAATCAACTTATGACTGATCAAAAGAGATTGATTTTATATATTTTTTATCATGTCTAAAGAGTGTTTAGAAGAGTAAAAAATATTAATAAGATTTGATGGGGAGAGAAGGGGGGGATATACTAACAAAACAGGTAAATATGCATCATTTAATTGTTCATATTCTCATTAATTATTAAAAAAACTAGGTAATTTACCCGCACTTCGCGCAGGCACAAAAAATCTTTTTAAGCTTCTGAACAACCTTTCTAACAATCGACTATTATAAGAATGAAAAAATAGAAGTAAATTTTAGTAGGTTTTAAGAACATTTCAACAAAATTAAATTATTTGACATTATTACATATCTCAAGAATTGTAAAAATATAATGAATGGTTAAAAATATTTGGATATGTAATAATTTTTATCTTTTACATAATTTATCATAATATATGTTTGCTGATATAATTGTCTTATTAAAAATGAGTGATATGTTTAAGTAGCGATAAAGCATCACTTTTTCTATTTTTGTACATGAAAAATATAGAATCTGATAATTTTATGGTTAGGATAACTCCTTGTTAAAAAATATGTGAAAGCTTTTGATAATCAATATTATTTATAAATTAGTTAAGACCGTTAAAAAATGTACACGACAACAACATAAATAATTTTTTTAGAGACAATCTACTTGTCTGAGGTCAAAGTTCAGCACTTATAGAAGGAGAAAAATAAATTTGAAACAACAGTAAAATAATATTGTTGACCCTTTTAGAAATGCATTCTTCAGTAAACTACTGCTCTGAAGGCCCTTCTAAATGCTTCTTCAATGCAACTTTACGACTCTTTCAGAAATATGTACATAATATTGTTGCATTATGAAAGTACAAGTAGATCAAAATATTGGATTCTAGACTCATGTTAAAGAAATATTCTCGAACACGAAAAAATTAAAAATTGGGTCTAACCTAGATAACTCAACTGCTCAGCAATGACTTGGGACACGAAGGCCAACAAATCTATGTTAAAATAGACATATATTTTGTAGCTTAAGATATTACTTTTATTTATAGTAGGTTTTCTTTCATATTCTTCAAATTAAGCCTGCCGAAAATAGTCATAACTCATACCAAAAATATTTAGAAGAGTCGAATGAGAAGGAAAAAATAAAAACATTAAAAGGACGAAAGGTTTGTCCAAGTGAGATCCTATACATACCAAACGAAAAATAGTCAATACAATTTTAAGGAGACAACAAAACAACGAGAAAAAACATACATTAAACGGAGTAAACTATGAGAAATCCAATGATGATAACAAATCATTCTAACCAGAAAACTTCCTATGTTTTGAAATAACATACCTCAAAAAATTGACTAACACTTCAATCAACTTTCAATCCTTAAAGTACTCATAATATCCACTCATGAAATTTATGGGCATGAAAAGTTATTAATTATTAGATGATTTTCTAATGAACAAAAAGTTTAATCCTTGTATGTGAAAGAATGACGTTTTTGATGAAGAAATTAGAGATTTGTAAGAGATTCTCTTATAGTACCTTCAACAATTCCAGGAGAGAAAATTTTCCTGAATACTCAATTAATGTTTGTTATTTAATCTGCACTAACAAATACTTATAACAATAACTTTGAAGAAACATAAACAACAAAGTTTAAAGCATGTACTCAAAAACAATAATTAATAATATAAGCATAAATTAAAGACAGTAAATGCATATCAGGATTTGTATCAATAGAATGAAAGAGAACGAAAAAAATCGAGTTCACTAAATGCATAATGTCCCCATAAGGGAAGTATTCCCTTCTAGTACCCAAGGTTTAAAGGAATAGATCTTCTCAAGAGAGAACAATTCTATTCACCAGTGTATTGATACAAAACAATGGTGTCAGTGAGCCACTCAGCAGGAGCAAAGTACACAAATATTTAATTGTCCAGAAGAAGAAGTTCAAAATTTTCGTTGTTTTAAAATGAGAGAAAAATCCTCTATTTATAGACAACAAATGGTAGTGTGAACAAATGCTTATTGTGCCTTATCAGAAATGATCACAACTCTTTGAAAAAGTGAAGGAATGTCGTTGTTGATGAAGAAATTAGATATTTGTAAAAGATTTTCTTATCATACCTTCAACAAAGCATGTACTCAAAAATAACAATTAATAATATAAGCATAAATTAATGACTGTAAAAAGCATATCAGGATTTGTATCAATAGAATAAAACACAATGGAAAAAGTCGAGCCCACTAAATGCATAGTGTCCCCTTAAGGGAATTATTCCTCTCTAGTACCCAAGGTTTAAAGGAATAGATCCTCTCAGGATAGAACAATTCTATTATTCAGTGTATTGATACAAAACAATGGTGTCAGGGAGCCACTCAACAGAAGCAAAGTACACAAATATTTAACTGACCAGAAGAAGAAGAAGAACAGGAAGTTCACAATTTTCGTTGTTTTAAAATGAGAGAAAAATTCTCTATTTATAAAAACCAAAGGGTAATGTGAACAAATGCTTATTGTGCCTTATCAGAAAGGTCACAACTCTTTGGAAAAGTTACAACCCTTCAGTAAGGTCACAACCTTTCATAAAAGTTACAACTTTTCATAAAAGTCGCAACTTTTCGTAAAAGTCGTAACTTTTTCCATAAAAGTAACAAATTTTCATGAAAGTTGCAGCTTTTCATAAAATTTACAACTTTTCATGAAAGAGGATGGGTAGTTTTGGTAATAAAATAAATTAAAAGTGAATCCTAATTTGTGGTGGCGCCACGTAGGCGGGCCTAGGGGTTCTCTTTTATATAAATATATGATGTTGCTCTTTGAAATGAAAATAAATAAACAACTAATTGTATGAATTCATAAATTACATGTGGTACTAATTGTATGGAATTTATAAATTACATGTTGTCGATGAAGTTTATTTTCATTTTTGTACTCTGGACCTTAGACATACATTAAAAATTTCCTTCATTTTCTCTTAATTTTGTGAATTGTTAGCCAAAATTATTGCATATTTATGAAAGTAGATTTTTTTTGTCTAGTAAGTAATGATTATGAGAATTTTTAGTGTTTTATTAAAAGGAAAATTAGAAATAGAATAATTTAATTTAACTAACATAGTAATCTTTAAAGAATCGATATAATTATTAAAAAAAAACATACAAAAAATATACTAAAATTTGTCAACTTTCAGACTACCGGAGAATTGATTGAGTTTATTCTTTGGTAAGGTTTGTATGAATTATAAAAAAAAATTAATTTTAAGATGAATTTATCTTATATTTAATTGGGATAAAAATTAAAATTATGAAATACTCCCTCTGGCTAACAATAGTTCTTCACTATTTATTTGACACACCTTTAAGAAACAATAAATAATATGGGTAATTACTATAGTGCCCTTTGAATATATTAAATTTAATTCTTTGGAAAATGTATTAGATATTGAATAGTATTTAATAGAAAATGAGCCCTTAACTTCATCACTACGTTGCTCACACACAACTCGTACTCCTTCCTATAGAAGCTCCCAAAATTCTTGTTTTCATCGCTTCACATATCTAGAATATTCCGAGTCCTCTTCAATTGCAGTAAAAATCAGCATCAATGGATTCCCCGTAAGCCTTAATTTGGTTAACTTTTTGTTAATTGTTCATTAAATGTGTTTAATTTGTTCAAAATAGTTAGTAATCAACCGTAATCATTTACGGAGGTAACGATTAAGAGATTGACTTAAGTTCGAGGTCCATTTGTTGTTTGAAATGTTGGGTACGGTAGAGAGGGTTCTTTCCAATAGACTCTAGTCTCAAAAGAAAAGTATCTAAAGCAAGATTTTATGTAAAATAAAACAACAAAATAGCAAGATACAAGAAAAGTGCGACAATAGATAGTGGTTGCCATATAAAATTCCCTTTGTGGGGGTCCGACCCCTGTGAGTTCGTAGAAAAGGGAGAGGAAAGAAGTCTTGGTGAACCATGCCATATGAAATTGTCCATGTTTTAGATGTCCAGCTTTAGTTTTGAGTGATTTAGGAATTAATGGTCTTTTGAGGGGCTGAGTTAGCTTCAAAGTTCATTACTTTATCCATATGATATTTGAGTTGAGTTCCTTTTATATGAAAAAAAAAAGATGAAGTTATATGAAGTATTAGTACCTGTTGTTGGTGGTGGTGGGATGTATATCATGGAACTAGTCGATTTGCCATTAAAAAAAAAAAAAAAAAGATGATGAAGAGGTAGGTGGGGTTTGGGGTTTGTCAGTGTGTGTCATACAACAAGACCATTGATTTTAAATTTTAGATTAAGTAATGGTTGTTTATGTATGTTGTATGGAAATTGATTTTTTAGTTTGCTTTTAATTTGGATGTTGATGGGGTTATTCTTTTATTTGCACAAAAGTGTACAAGAAGTTCTACCACCATCTCTAGATTCTACTTCCCAACCCCCATCTCTCTTCGATGGAACTACCAGGTTTAATTAATTTTTTCTCTTAATTTCTTTCTTGTCTGCCTTAAGAAAATTTGTTTTTTGTCTGCCTTATGAAAAATGTGTTCTTTGTCATCATTACGGTTTTATTTCTCCGAGTGAAGATTGTGATCTGACTCTTGTGTGTTGTCTGAAGGTTGTATATCAATTATCAATGCCCATATTCTCAGTGTGTGTGGATTACCAGGAATGTTAAGGTTCACCTTTTTACCGCTTCATCCATTCTACTTTATCTAGCTTTTCTCTTTGTAGTTTGATCTAAAAACAAGGACACCTTTCTATGTCCAAAATATTCGGTTTGGATAAACACATAATTCAAAAGTTCTATCGACCTCTGAAAGGAAGGGCTACTAATTAGAATTTCAGTTTGTGTGTACTTATACCCGGCAATGGTCCTATTTGCCTAGATAAATTTTCTAACATTTTGAATAGTAGGGTTTGCAAGTAAAAATCAAGTTAGTTCCAATTGATCTTAAGAATAGGCCTGATTGGTACAAGGAAAAATCTTACCCAACAAGTAAGGTAATTATTCACCAAACCAACATTAATTTTCGCTTGCCCAATTCACTTGTAGATGAAAATCTTGAGCTAAGATTTTGACATTGGCATTTGGCCTCACTGTAAATTGTATGAGAACTCCTGAAGAACATTTCCATGAATATTTGGGAAAGGGATTTCTCATCCTCTTCGAATTAAATGATTATTGACTTAACCAATGCATAAATGCTCTAGTCTTATCTACCATCCGATTGGCACATAAACTTTTATATAAGTACTTTGAAGCTAGTGAATGTTTAAATCTTTGGAGAGCATGCATCTCATTTTACGCTTCTGGTTATTTATATTTTCTACTCCTCACAGGTTCCATCCCTGGAGCACAACAACAAACTAATAGGAGAGAGTTTGGATCTGGTTAAATATGTTGATAGTAACTTTGAAAGACCATCACTTTTTCCTGATGTAAGATGATAAATTTCATTATTGTCCTATGTGTTTAGGAAAATCTTAAGCTTTAACTTAATAAAAAGAAAATATTGGAAAATTGATGCAGGACCCTGAAAAGTAGAAATTTGCTGAAGAATTGATAGCTTATAGTGATACTACATTCGTCCCAGAAGTATACAGTACGTTAGCAAAAGATGCACGAACACTGGCTGGTGAAATTTGAGATTTTGTTCATTGAAACTCATTATGTTTTGTTTGTTAAATAATTCTTATGTAAGTTAACGGTATTCATACTTGTACCAGGTGCACAATTTGATTACCTAGAAAAAACTCTCCACAAATTTGACGCTAGACCTTTCTTCCTCGGTCAATTCAGTCAAGTGATCACTATCTTTCATTTTATTTTCCTTTCTGATGATGTGTCGTGCGAGATGGTAGATTTTCCTAAAAACATACTCAACAATCAGTACAGAGTAGTGTGGGTTTACCTTTTCCTAGATTTTGAAACTTCATAGACTCTGTGTGCTGATATGAAAACTCTGTTGTGCTAGGTTGACATAGCATATTCTCCATTTATCGAAAGGTTCCAAATTTTCATGCCAGAGGGGTTTAACTATGACATCCCCACCGGGAGGCCTGAACTAGCCAAATGGATTGAGGTATGACTTATATTAGATATGGATTGTAAAGTATGATTCATATTTTTATATTATATATGAAATCTTATTATTCTTATACTTAATTTTGTTGTATAAGAAGTTGTATCGTAGAATGTTCTTCACAATAGAAAAGGGTCCATGGCTTGCACTTGGAAAGCGTAGAGACTGAGGCTTGTTCAAATTTCCTTTGTTTCTTTTAATGATAGCTTAAACTTCAAGGCTAGCTAGTTGGTGCATTTTTCATGTATAGCCTTGGAACAACAATAAAGTTGTCTCCGTGTTACTAGTAATTCTTGAGTTGCGCAGACTCTTCACTGTTGAAGCACCCATTCACATTTTTTAAGAGTCCGAGCAACATAACATGTTACCTATAATAGGTTCAAACTGTGGTATCAACCACTGATATTTGTGTTAGGGTAGACTACATACATTAAACCCCTTTGGTGTGCAGTATTATCCTAATCCTGTAGCGTGAACGCGGGATGCTTCCTCCATCAGATTGTTGTTTTTTAATTGTGCCTAATTAAACATATGGTAGGAATTGAACATGCTTGATGGATACAAGCAAACAAAAGTCTTGGAACAGGAGAAAATGGTTGAGTACTACAAGAACCGCTTTCTGTCGGTACTCATTTTGCAAACAATAGATATATTTATTTTCATCTATTTGGTTTGAGAATTGTATATATAGCTACTAACTTTTCACTATATATGGTTTTTTTTTACAAAAGCTTGAAACTTCAAAAATGCATTGTCAATCTCAGGTGAGTTACAGAGGCTTGTACTTTTGTATCAAATATTTTATGGAGTTCTATAAAATTATGCATCAGTAATAAATTAGCTCTGTGTTTTTCTTTATCTGTAGTCTTTGGGATTTTATTTTCCTGCTAGAACCTAGAGAGACTTGTACTTTTATTTTATCATAGATGTAGCAGTTATGTAGTGGATTTAATTTTGATTAAAAAAGTGTTATATAATTATATTTTGTTATTTAATATATATTTATTCTTTGATAAATTGTATATATTTTGTCTAATATGTTTCACTAAACTATAAGAGGGAGCTTCAAGTGCTCATGCAAGTAATAGGTCAACATGCCGGCTTGAGCACTTCGGTGCTGTTTTTGAAATTTTTGGTAGTTCGTTTGTTTTAATTTGTTTGTCTTATTTTATAGGCTTTTATATATTCAAAAAAATACATAAACGCTGTTTGATATAAGAGTAAACATAGTTTGATGATATTAACCTTTGACTCCACAACTTTAAAAAATATACGGCGTCATCTACAAAAAAGAGGTGAGTAATAGGTGGAGCTTTTGGAGTGACTTTCACTCCATGCAGAGTTCCTTGGTGGGCATGAGCACTTAACAAAGCTAAAAGAACCACTGCTAGAATGATGAAAACATATGGTGACAGGCGATCCGCGTGTCGGAGGCCCCGTGATGGAACCAAAATGGTTACCAACATGAGATACAATACAAACAATTTTCATAATCTTTGTACTCCAATCCGATGAAAATCCCATCTTTATCATCATATTTCTCAAAAACTTCCACTCCACTCTATCACAGGCTTTGCTCATGTCCGTTTTCAAAGTAACAAATCCCATTATTCCCTGTGTTTTATGTTTTAAATAGTGATTGACCTCAAAAGCAATCATGACATTATCAAGAGTAAATCTTCCAGCGATAAATGCACTCTGGGCTTTAGCAACACAATTCTCCAAGCAAGATTTCTTCCGATTTGCCAACATCTTGTAAACTATACGATCAATAAAAATACACAGAGAAATTGGTCTTAGATCAAAAACTAGCTCGGGTTGCTTCTTTTTTGGAATCAAAACAATTTTAGTAAAATTATTTCCTATAATGAATCCATTGTTATTGACAAAACTCAGTATCACATTCGCGACATCTTTACTAATTACATCCCAAAAACTCTAATAAAAACTCAAATTCATCCCATCTGTACCTGGCGCCTTATTCGAATGCATCGAGAAGACTACTTCTTTCACCACATCAATAGTGAAATGTCTGTTCAAGTGTGCATTTTGATCTGCTGTAATTTTCCCCTCAATCCTATCAAGAATTGGATGCATGTATCCTTACTCAGGCGTGTATAATGATTCAAAAAAGCTAGAGATCATTCCCATCAAACCACTATTCCAACCACACCATTGTCTTATTTCATCATTCAACTGATCAAATATGTTCTTCTTTCACCTGCTAGAAGCCATGAGATGAAAGTATTTTGTGTATGCATCACCTTCCTACAACCAATGTTGTTTGGCTCTTTGCTTCCAATAAATATTTTGCTACTTAGGGGCTTGCAAATATGTTGATTTGGAAATACTAAACAACTGAATATGATAACGGTCAATGTTATTTTTGTAGAGTGTCATTTGTGCGTTGGCTTTTCTCAATTTAGCCGTAAACTGTTGCTTTTATTTTTTCCCCCAATCATACAAGTATTCTCCGCAACATTTAGTCATTTCATCAATAGGTAGACCCCTTGCTTTTTCCCATGCCGTCTGAACCGCCTATTTAATGTCCAGTTCCTTCGTCCGAGAATTTTCAAATCGAAAAGGCTTAGCAACATAAAAAATAACTTCCAATCCCAAGTTAAAAAAAAATCCCTTTCTGATACGAAGAACCAGATTTGATGTGATGAACTTTTGCATTTGGGAAGTTGACTTTCCATTTTTTATTAGCTAGCGGACAATCTAATCGCTCCCTTATCCAATTTCATGAATTCCTGCAACGTTCCCAGGTGAATCAGTTTCCAGCATATCCAAGATAAAAAAGATTACAAAAATTCACCACTTCTCTAAATCCATCTATCCTCCATTCTGGTTGTTGAATATTGTCCAATTCGTCACCATAATTAGGTATATTATTGAGGTCACCTGCAATACACCATGGGAGTTGAGATCTGTCTTTGAGCAATTTTAATAGATTCCATGTGACACCGTGATAAAGTTCTAAGCTAAGTTCCGAACCATTCTTTATTTTCATGTGTAGTTGTGCCAATGATTCTTAAGTTGCTCATATGTGTAAAGGTCAATTCTTTAGTTTCGGAATGTATTTGGATATGAGTTAGTCATAAGAAGTCCATAGCATAAAATTCAGCTGAAAGCTTCCTTACCTATTAAGTTTAGACATAAGATTCTACTTTGGTCAACTTCACACGATCATATCTCCCAGCACATAATGAATTAGGTGTCCCATCACCTACCATATTGAAGGACTTTGAGTCCTCTATCCAATGCCACCGAGTTTGCCTGATTTCCAGTTCGGGGTAAGAAGTTATGGTCGTTTTACCAGAGACTGTCATACTAAAAACAAACTGATGTTAGCCCTGACGGGCAGTCAATCTCTTAACAGGCAGTCAGTTGGACCGTCACACATGCATAAATTTCAAGTGTTTGAAGTGTTCTTGATGATGACAGGTTAGGGGCAGTCATCAGGAGTCTCACGCCAACAGTAGTTGGGCATATGTTTCAGACCTTGATGACGGCCTGACCATGAAGGACCGTCACAACCACGATGAGTTTTCAGGACCTCTATCAGTTGCACCTGGGGTTTTGTGTTTTTTGTTAATTAAGGCTATCATAGTGGTTGACTAGTTCTTATTCACACCCTACATATGTAAAAAATCAGAGAAAGAGCAATCTAGGGTTTTTATCCTTGATTTGGAGTATTCTTGAGATGAGTAGTATGGTTGAGTTTCGAATTTCTATTCCTAACTGTTGAGTTGATGTATATCATGTATTGAGATTCTTGAATTGATTGTTCATGTCTACTTTCCAGCATGAACCTTATTATTGAGTTATTTATTGAGAAACCATTTTAACCAATCATTGTCTTAAATTGATTTCTAAGAAAAGTTCTAAGTAGAGTTTGAAGAGATGTTTTGAGAGAGAGTATTAGAGAACTAAGTATTTCCCTAAGATATCATTTTAAAGTGAAAAAAAGAGAAAAATTGAGTTCTAAATGAGTTTATTAGTTTAGATATATTTCAGAGTATTACCTCTTTTAAGAGGATAATTTTGAGCAATTATCTCAAATAAGAGAAGGAGTATGTTTTATACATTTGAGCATGATTATATATATATATAGTTTTTTGATACGTGCGTTGCACGTGATTATGAATTTAGAAAATTTAAGCGGAGATTTGAATAAAAAGCTTTGGACAAAATAGTATTGCAGATTCTTTTGTGAATGTTCAATGTGGATCATCATAAATATCTCTTATTCACACGAACCTATGAAGACGGTCAATGAAAAATTTTATTAGTTAAATGCAATAATGTATATATTTATTTCAATTTGATGAGGTTGAATCATATAATTAGTCGTATCTCACTAATATTATCTTATAGACGATATTTGTTGTGTATTTTTCTTGTCATCTAACAAGATGTGTTTTTCACGTGTATTCCACTTAATTTGTTGATATGTCATATGAACATGTGGAGAACAACTACATTTTAGTTTTTAGAACTATTTTTGTATATTAATTTTTATTTTATAAGTTATAACACAATAGATGACGTTCATTTTGTTGGCCCTCATATTTGACTTTTCGATTGACTGTGTACATAAATCAAAGATAGTTATCTGACTGTCCATAGTTAACTAAGAAAGGTTTCCTTTTTTTTTAACGAAAAAACTAAATGTTTAATGTTCTTTTTTTTATAGTTATTAGATTTTAATTTAGTGTAGGGACAAAATAAAAATGTTTATTCCATATTACTGAATATAAAATTTATTTTGTTAATGATAAATTTTAAATGATTGATATATATGCACATATTTTCACATTTTTTGTGAGTTACTTGTTTTTTTTTTAAAAAGAACTCAGAATATTTTTAAATAATATATTTTCAAGTTAGAAGATCTTGTTAACTTGATACTACATCCGTGACATATATATATGCGTGTGTATATTTGCATTAATGAAAATATATATCTCAGAATAATTATCTATTAAATAATTAATAAAAAATAAACTAATAAAAACTTCAACTGGAGTTTTTAAAAAAAAATCAAATTTGGACTCAAAGTGCGTCTTATTGATAATCAAAATGGGCCATGCTCCTTATTACAATATAAGATACCTGGTCGGCCCAAAAGTGACCAGACCAGGTGAATAAAAAATGAGCTACCCCTTAGGATGTCCTAAAAGAATCATTTCCACTTTTTCTCTTTTGTTTTTCCTATTCTCTAGCTCGTTCCGCCTCTATATTTGCTGCCATGATTTTCCGGTTGGTTCAAGTGGAGATTAAACGCCTTGCTTCCCAGCTCTGTAGATTCATGTAAGTGTTGAACTTGTTCCTCATTTTTGTTCTTTGATACTCCTCCCCTGATTCCTTTTTCATGCACGCCGAAAATGAGAAGATGCTCCCGAGCTTTAATCACCATATCTCTTTGCTGGATGCACGCTACCACTTCAGATTTGGCCCTTTTACTCTCGTCTTTTGTTGATCCTTGTATCTCTTTTTGTTGGCTAGCATGCTGTCCATTATTGTACAAGTTAATTTTCCTTGTTTTGATACGAACTGAGGGGACCTGATATTTATAAATGTTCAAAAGCTTTCTTCCCTTACTTGGCAATTGTTGAAAATTAAGGAATATTTGCTTATCTTCTGCATTGACCGTTGAATTAGCTATACAATCTGCTAGTTGATTTGCTTCTCTAAAAACATGTTGAACATTCACTGCAAATTTTTCAAGCATGTTATGAATGTCTTCCATTAATTCTACTAGCTCCCATGGTATTCTCCAATTTCTGTTGATCATGTTTTTAAGCACTAGGGAATTAGTCTCCAGTTGAACCTGATTTAGTTTCTTCCAAATGCAATACTTAAGTGCTTCCAGAACTTCTTTTGCCTCTGCCTCCATGTTAGTAGCTATCCCCAAACTCTGAGCTTCTGTATATATAAGATCTCCACTACTGTCCCTTAAGCAAAATCCATACGAACTTTGACCTGGATTGCCTTTGCTTGCCCCATCAGTATTGCAAGTAATCCACCCCTCTTTTGGCTGCACCCATTTAACAATCCTAAAGTATAAAGTAGGTTTGTAACTCTTCAATGTGTCCACCATTTCTGACCAGTGACAGGATAATCCTTTAACCCATGGGATTTAACTCTTATTAATTGATGTATTGTCAATTGGCATTGATGATACATATATTGATAAGATATCTCCTTCCCATGCCTTTTAGCATTTCTTCTCTTCCACAACTCCCACATGATGATAGCTGGAATGGCCTTTAGTATTTGGTCCAGCTTAGTTGACATTTTGTGCTCCCACCACCTATAAATGAGTTGCTTTAGATTCAACCCATTTATGTTGATACCTATATATGAAGCAAACTGCTTCCATAGCTTTTGGGCTATGGGAGTTGTTAGTAATAAGTGAGACATAGTCTCAACTTCTCCTTTTTCACAACAATAACATTTAGACACCACTTGCACCGTCATTCTCTTCAAATTATCATCCGTGGCTATTCTTTTATCCCAAACTATCCATAAAAAGAATCCGATCTTGTAAGGCAAATCCTTTACCCTTGTGTAACTACTCCAACATTTTTCTGCTTTCTTTCTTGTCAAGATGTGAAATGTTGATTTTACTGTGAAATCTCCTTTTGAACTTTGTACCCACCATGCCTTATCTAGAATAGGTTCAGTATTGGGAGGTCTAATGTTCATAATTATGTGTTGTACCATCTCATCTAGTACCACTACTTTCAACTTTTGTTCATTCCAGCCTCTATTTATTACAAAATCTTTCACCTCCACTTCTTCTTCTTGTGTATGTTCTCCTTCCGTGAAATACAAATCACCTTGTTTGGTCCAATTATCAAACCGAAAACTCGAGTTTCCAGCTTTAATTTTCCACCAAATGTCATGTTCCACTTTCTCCGTGATGTTAACCATTTTCCTCCATATGTGTGAACCCCCTCTACTATGCACTATAACAGGATGCATTTTCTTGCAATACTTATTCCACATATAACTGTCACACAATGAGTTTGTGGAAACTCTGAACGACCACTATAGCTTAGCAAATAATGCTTTATTGACATCATAAAGTGATCTAAAACCATTGCCCCCTTCCTCCTTTGGAAAACATCATTCATTCCAAGCCACCCAGTGTTTCCTTTTTACACATCTTGTCTTCTCCCAAATATAATTTCACAAATATTTGATGTATTTGCTCAATTACTTTATTGGGAGGATTCATAGCAAACAAAATGTACACAGGCATCGACTGGAGTACATTATTCACGAGAATTTGCTTTCCACCCAAAGTTGAGAATCTGTTATCCCATGAAAAAATCCTCTTGCCAATTTTCCTAATAAGCTCCTCAAAATGACTTGTGATATTCCTCCCATAAAAAACCGGACAACCCAAGTAAATGAAAGGGAAATTTTCCTGCCTAATCCCTGTCAGTCTCCTCATTCTAATATTAACAATCAAAGGAGTCTTATCATGTAAATAGAAAAAACTCTTTGCTTTGTTAACCATTTGACCGATACATTCTCATAATCCCTCAAAATCTTCATCATCTTTATCACTGATCCTCTATCTCCTGAACAAAATAAAATAGTGTCATCCGCATAGGAAAAATGATTGATATTTGGACTCCACTTAGGTAGGCCATATCCTTTAAACTCTGAATCTGTAGGTAGGCCATTCAAGCCCCTAGCAAGGACCTCTACTTCTATAATAAACAAAGTTGGGGATAAAGGACCCCCCTACTTAAGGCCTCTGGAAGACTGAAAAAAATCATATGCCCTCCCATTTATAAGGACCGAGTACCAATTATTGGACATTATCCTCCAAATCATATCAATCATTACTTTCGAAAAACCAAACTTCCTTAACACCTTAGTAAGAAAAACCCATGATACCCTGTTATACGCCTTGGCCATATCCAGCTTTACCACCACATTAACATTCTTGTTCCTTCTATTAATGTCCCTGATTATCTCTTGTGCCAACAAAACATTCTCTGTAATACTTCTACCCTTGACAAAGCCTGATTGAGTTGGTGAAATAGTATTTGCCAATACCATGATCATTCTCTCATGAATCACCCATGACACAATTTTGTTCATGAAATTACTTAGACTAACGGGATGTAAATCAGAAAAAATCTTCATTGTCTCCTTCTTAGGCAACAAGACTAAATTAGTGTGAGTGATGAACATAGTCAGATCTTGTCCGCAAAAAAATACACACCATTTTAGTAATATCATCCCCTATTATCTCCCAACATTCTTGATAAAATTGCCCTGTGAATCCATTAGGACCACATGCACTGCTCCCATTTAATTCAAATACCACCTTTCTTACCTCCTCTTTGGTAGGCAGTCTACACATTTCCTCATTCGCCACATCTGATACACATCTTGGAATATGATCTAACATTGCATAATCTTCCACAAAATTATTTTCTTTAAATTGCTCTCGAAAAAACTCCACCGCTGCTTGACCAATGTGAGCATTGGTTTTTATAGTGAGTCCATGTTCTGTGGTAATCTCTGCAATATGTATCTTCCTTCTTCTCCCCTTTACATAAGAGTGAAAGAACTTCATATTCTTATCACCCTCTGAAAACCATTTCATCCCTGCCTTTTGCCTCCAAAACTCTTCTTCAAGTCTCAAGTACTTCTTTAATTTCACCTCTACTTTATGCAGCTCCGCTCTATTGCTTTCTGAATGCTGAATCTGCAGTTGAGCTTCCTTTACCTTTATGACATCTTCACTAGTGGCAATTTGTTGAAAAACATTGCCAAAAACTTCTTTGCTCCAACCAGCCAGGGCCCTTTTAACTTTTTTCATCTTTGCTTGGAATTTTATAAATGGATTCCCTACAAAATATACCTTCCAATTCTCTTCCACAATCTTCTTGAAATTTTTGTGGTGTCTCCAAAAATTAAGAAAACGAAAAGGCTTGAATGTGATCTCCTCCTCCGAATTACATATCATATGCATAGGTGCATGATCTGAACCCTGTCTAATCAAATGGTGTACCTCTGACAATGGAAACACTTCTACAAATTCCTAGTTCACTAACATCATGTCAAGCCTTTTAAAAATACACTCCTCTTCCGCCCATTCCACCAAGTAAATTTGCTTCCAATTGTTTGTACTTCTGATAAAGCACATATACAGATGAATGATGCAAAATCTATGGCCTCATGCTGAGTAAAAGGAAGCCCTCCAAGTTTCTCCTCTTCATTTAATATAACATTAAAATCGCCCCCAATAATCCATGGCCATTGATCCCTATCAGTAATACTTTCTAACTCTTTCCAAAGTTCAAGTCTTTCCAAAGCATTGCATCTAGCATATACGGCAGAAATAAGGAAAAACTTGCTGTCAATTTTGAATCTAATGGTGACTTGCTTCACAATATTTAAAATGTCGATTCCTTCCCACACCGATCTCCAAAAATACCAAATTTTCCCCGAACAATTTACACCTACATTATCAAAGCCCAGTTTCCTCCAAAAATTATCTAACTCTGATGGATCTTGAAAAGGTTCCATGAAAGCTATAATGCATAATGATATCTTTTATTTAGGTCAATTAACCTCTCAAAAGATTTTTGAGTGTTAACCGACCTAATATTCCAAAAGATAATTTTCCCAATCATTGATCACTGTTGGATGCCTTGTCCTTACTGCTCCTTGTTTTCATCTGAAGAGGTAATGTTTGTTTGCCTTTTCTCGCCCCATATTTCAGACTGTTGGTATGTCGTGGTGATAAATTGCCCGCTTTGCTAATTTGTTGTATGTTATACTCCATATCCTCATCCTCCTCCATCTCTCTTTTATGTTGTATTACATCCTCACCATATTCAATTAAATCTAGTTCTTTTTTAATCTCTTGTGTTGTCTCCCCTTTACTATTCTCTCCCATAGAAAATTACTTGTCCCAAACAATTGTCTAATCTCATTATTTTGGTTTCCTTTATCGAGTCTGTCCTCCATAATTGTTAGCCAATGACTGATCCTCTTTGCTTGACCTCTCCGGTGTTTTATCCACATTATGAATAGAGACCCTTCCTGATTTAGTGTTTCCATCTTCACT
Source organism: Solanum chiquidenum (assembly GCA_029582725.1). Lineage (NCBI taxonomy): Eukaryota > Viridiplantae > Streptophyta > Magnoliopsida > Solanales > Solanaceae > Solanum > Solanum chiquidenum. Next base: position 21,213 of record JAJOOS010024763.1, read on the forward strand.
TTTTGATGTGATGTCCACCTCAACCAGGTTCGTATCTGAAACGACCCCAAAAATGCCCGAAAATGTGCTTCGGAAACACCTATAATTGTAATTTCCATATATCTCAAAATCCGTGCATGATTTCGGAAATTCGACTTCATATTCTTATTCAGGGGGTCAAATTGAGTGGGA